>JADGIL010007534.1:5263-30659 GCA_020352625.1 Cactoblastis cactorum | reverse complement strand
CGAGAAAAAAGAGGGGTGTTATAAGTTTGACGTGTGTGTCATTCTGTCTGTGGCATCATAGCTCCCAAACGGATGAACCGATTTGGATAATTCTTTATTTTTTGTTAGGTAAGTGACTTAATCGAGAATGTTCTTAGCTATGTTTTAACCCCCGACGCAAAAAGAGGGGTAAGTTTGACGTGTGTTTACTTATACTGTATCAGGGGTTATAAATTCCCAGCTTAATTACTTTTTTTTGCGGGGTAGACAAAGTCATGAGTCGTGAGACTCGAAAGCCTGAATGGTGGAATCATCGTTTTTTTTATGACAGAGGGAGGCAAACGAGCAGGCGGGTCATCGCCGCCCATAGACACCTACAATACCACCGGAAACACGACACCGGAGTGTCACAGGAGCGTTGCCAGCTTTTAAATGGTGGAATGAAGACTCAGATATGGTGACAGGTTGCTAGCATCGCCCATGAGTTTCTTCTGGTTTAGGCCTTTTCCCTTGATTGACTTTTACAATCTGCACGGGAAAGAAGTACCTGGCACATTCTTCTTTACTTTTTTTATTCCCAGATCAGCATGGAAGCAAAATATGTATATATTTTATTATTGTTTACATGTATATTTATAATATAAAAAAGAAACAAAACAAATTATTTAAGTATCATTTATTCCCGCCTTTCTTCATACAGTCTTTCTAAAACAATCTTACTTTATAACTTCCATCAAATGCTGTGCTCAACAAAATACGTTATTAACTTGTCACCAAAACAAACTCGTGTACCAAAATTTGTCAGCCATTTTGAGACACATTTCAGAATAGTCCCCCGAGGCGGTTTGTACCGAGATGAGAAATTTCTCGTTAGACATTTACAACTAGCCTTTACAAGTTGGCTTGTTCTTGTTCAACTGTGGTTTTAGGATATTTAAATACAGCTGTCTACTGTTTTGAGCCTACGATGTAAAAAGAAGGGTATGAGTTTGATATGTCTGTGTGTTTATAACATTGATTTTAACTATAGAGGAAAAATAAGATTGTTTTAAATGTTAATTGATATGCTAAATATTGGTTTCTTGTAAAATTCAATTCGTTTTTCTCTCTCGTTATTATTTACTTGATTACAAATAAAACAAAGACATAAATGCGCTAGTTTTTAATATTAAAACTTTAGGATTATACTGGTGCAATGAGTTTTTGTTCAGAAAAATCATAAGCAAGCATAAGTCACTAGTGCACATGTATGGCCACCACAGAATGGGCTATATACAGCGCCACTGACGGTCATTGGTTGAACTAAAAATCATTAATGAATCAAGCAGCGAATGATATATCGTAGACAGTGACATACATATGTACAGATATAAATATTATATCATCGCAATCGACCTTAGTATTCTACAAAACCTCGTGGTACTGAAAATTGGTAATTTTTAATAGAAAAATAATTAAAAAAGAAGCAAGAATTGAAGTAATAAATTTGAAATGTTAATCCCATATTGTATTTAGGGCGCACGGCTGTGTAATAGGCCAAGTTCCGAGCCGCAATAAACGTGGTACGTGGCCGAAATAGTGATGTCGGCTTTTGTAATTAACTCCGAGACTGCTGCAAAGGATTGGGAGATTTATTGTTGTTTTATGTCAGACAATGACGGTTTGTTCGCTCGTTTCGTTTGGTTCGTAGAGGAAATAAACTATTTGTTATGATAGATGTGATTAAAAAAATGTTTTTAAAGTTGTATTTTGAATTACAATATTTTATTATTATTTCTGTCTATTATTGCGAGTTTATTCAGTTATTTTGTTGGATGTTATAGAAATTGTAGTAAAAATATAATTTCAGGCTTTACTTTGCCTGTATTTTAATCACAAATACACAAGAAAAATAAGCGTGATTTTAGACGTTATCATCCACAACGTTAAATAAACAGTATTAATAAATCATTTCTTTTAAAAACCCAAATATTTAAGCTAATTAATGTTAGTATAAAACCATGTATTTTCTAGATATTTCGATGCTATATATTTCATTTCAATAAATTAGCAGAATGTCAACATCATAAATTACACTGAACAAAAACAAGTTTCTAATTAAATTCTGCTGAAAATAAATGCCCAAATTATTGGAATAACTTTAAATGAACTTCGCTAAAATAAACGCGAGACACTTCACCTCCAGACTTAGTTAGTAACACACCGTTAGTTACAGCGTTTGTGACCTTATTTAGCAGTCTAACAAGTTGTATACAGAGAAATATTGAGAATAATGTAAAACTAGCTGTCGTCTGCGACTTTATTTATCTGGAATTAGTGCTTTTTAGAACAAATACCTAATGAGAACATAATATAACCATATAAAATAGTTTAAACAAGAGTAATTTAGAAAAAGCTGTATTTTATATCTATATTCTAAAAATCATTTATTCTAAAGCGTTTCTTTATGTCAGAGGGTGGCAAACGAGCAGAGGGGCAAGCGATGTTAAGTGATCACCGCCGCCCATAGACAACGGGGTTACAGAAGCGGCCTATAAAAAACCCTAAGAAGAAAGGGAAGTTCGGCCTGCGGCTCTCCCATACACCGGACGGAGCATGGTGGCTGATAGCGTCAGGCGTCGGTTAGGACGTGTAACAAACAAACGTCGTTTGTATAACATTATTACACTAATAAGTATGGATAACGTGACTTGGCATTAATTTTTATTTAATTGTTACGACTGACATTTCGGATAAATTTAATTTGATAGTGATAGCAGCTAGGGCAAAAATATAAAAATAACTAATAAGTAATAATGAAAAAAAAATCGATAAAAATATTTACTAAACTATTTTGCAATATCAACTCCTACACGTTCTCAAATTATTGATTAGTGAATACAACAGACCTATTTCAAATAGACAAAGCAAGTGAACGTACTTTGAGTATTAAATCTTAGTAATAATGTCAGTGGCTGACTATACATACTAACTGCTAAATATGACAATTTCAGCTGTCAAAAAATGTCCCGTCGCAGATCATCCTTCTATAATAGTAGGACGAACAGCGACAGGACATTTTTATCTCTAATTCGTTCATAGAAATATACTTATAATGTTACGCAAGATATTCAAATCATCCCGCCCGCTCTATACAATCAATGAGTCATGAGTGGTCTACTTGACATAAATAAGTCTGTGGTGAATACCAAAACTTGTGCATACTGCACAGATACCGTACTCGGATTTAACGTAGTGCTTTCAAAGTATGCACGGGAAGTATTCAATGTGGACGTATTTTATGGCTCGTATAAAATTGCTAACGTGATTTTATGATATAACTAGCTTTTTCCCATGGCTACACTTGCGTCTTATAATTCCCGATCCCGTGGGAATTTTACATAATCCCGTCTTAGCAAGCATTTAAGGCCTATAAGGAACCCCCAAGTAAAATTTTGCACCCCTATCACTTATAGTTTCTGAGATTTCATGATGAGTAGTTTTTGCTTTTATATATGTTTTTTTTTTTATGTAAGAGGAAAGCAATCGAGCCGTCAGGTCAAGTCATGTTTAGTGATCACCGCCGCCCACAGATAACTGCAACACCCGCGGGATCACAGAAGTGTTGCCGGCCTTTACTAAAAAAGCATGCAGCAGGCTCTTACCACTATACTATATTGTTATTTTATGTGCCAAAACAAATGAAAAATAAAATTATAGGATGATTAATGTTCGATTGGGTCGTTTGATGGTAAGGGCTGCTCAACGACAAGGTGTTATGGAGATTCAGATATGGTGGACTGAGTTTAGTAGTTTATTGCCAATAAAAATAATTGTTTGATTTCTACCACTTGAATTAAAAAAAAAACAAATGTTTGTTTTCAGATTTGTCTGATTGACTTTTAGAATCTGGCTAAGTAGCAAAACAGCACAGATACAGTATTACGTCTTTATCTCTTATGAGGTAGACAGAGCCAAAAGTCGGGAAGCCATGCTTAGCAAAAAGTGCGTTTATTCGTGGAATGGAGATTCAGAAATAGTAAAAGGTGGAGGGCCCATAAGAATTCCTATTTCAAGCCCTTTCCCTAGAATGACTTTTACATTCTGCACGGGAACAGTAGCGGCTGGCACATTCTAAGTTTATCTTTTGCTCTCAAACCAGCATGGAATATAAAATAGCAGCACATACTTTCTTATTTTTTTATCTCAAATACGGTGTTATTCTCATAGGCGATGGACTATCACCTGTCACAAAATCTCATTTCACTAATAAGCTAATAATTAAGGTAAGCACAGCCTTGAAAACTAACGACTCCTGGCTCTGTCTACCCTGTAAGGGATAAAATGGAACTGTATTTAAAAAAAGTCTTCATAACGATAATTAGATCATTTTTATTAGATATTTTCTCATAGCATTTTCATCCTTACTTTTACATTTCTAATAATTCATATTATCTGAGCTCCATTTTGTAATGGACGGACAAATAGATCATTTAGTGATGAATAATACATCGCTTTCAAGAGATAAGGACATTACGAAAAACAATATTTAAATTCCTATTACTTAAGTAAATCATGACAAATTTTATCTAAAGATTCATGCAAGGTCTTGAGGTACGTTCTGTCTGATAGGCATCCGTAGGCCGCAGTAACCACTTCCTACCAGGAGAGTTGTATATGGCTTAGTCGTATAAAAATATATATAGCATCTAATAGCATCTAAACATAGAGAATGTTAACAAAATGAACGATTTAAGTAATTTTTGTTATATTCTCTAAAAAAACAGTCTCATAATACTCTTTCATAAAAATCTCTATTTGATTTGCTGGATTCCATTTCATGCGAATAAATTCAGCCAATAAAATGTGCCCATTCACAACAGCCATAAAAATATTTAACGATCCTGTTCGAATGTTTTAACATCGGGACCAGAAAGGAATCCATTTTGAAAATCAGACGATTTATTAGGTAAGTTATTTTACGAGTCTTATGGCCTTATTTTATCACCAATATTAAGTATAAATCTATGTTTGCTAAACGTTATTTTAATACTATCAATATCTCGGGTTCTAACAGGTTCAAGGTTAAACTTTTTTCAAGGTTTTCAAAATCAAAATATTTGTTCAGAAATTAGACCTTCACAGGCACTTTTTCACGTCACCAATTAATAAACATTTAATATATTTGATATTTAAGTCTTCTACTGTCAATTATGTAGGGTAAGCTAGCAGCCCACTCCGGTTTTGCACGGGTTTAATTATCGGAGGTGGACTTGGAAGCTTGCAAAAAGTTTTACTGATTGGGTTTTTCTTATTTTCTATTTTGAGCGTTGTAATCAAAATCAAAATATTTATTCAGAAATTAGACCTTCACAGGTGTTTTTTCACGTCAATATGTAACAAACATTTTATCTCAATCAAGCTATAGACTACCAGCATTTCGGAACGACCACTGAGAAGAAATGCCGAAAGAAACTCAAGCAGTTTTGGTCCCTATTATGCCGGAAGGGCTTGATAATAATTTTTTTATAATATTTTTGTAATGGTTTACAAGTCAAAATTGAATAAAAAAAAGAAACAAGTCACTAACAGTTTCACTATTGTATTGTAGATGAAAATACAATAGTGAAACCGCATCAAATTTGATCCAATATTCTTCGCGTGATGCGCCTATAACTAAACTATAAAAGTGAAAAAATACTCTGACATAGGATATGATGAAATTAATTGTAAAGGTTTCATTTTTCCGTTTACTCACGGAACCCCGAAAATATATATTTGTAGCTAACCTTTTAACTATTTTTGGAAATTTGCCTTCGATAAATTATCTTTAATAGAAAGTCAGGATCGCAATAAAAATACCGTTCTCAAAGCTTATTAAAAAGCTTCAATATACTTTTATATAGTGTAATGTGATTCGATTTTTTCCCAATCAAAGCGAAAGCTCAAACACTTATTACTTGAGCAACTAAAGTATAACTTTGACAGCTTAATAATCTTCATGGAAAGTTTCTTAGAACATCAAAGAAAGACTAATAAGTAAGCTTAAAGAAAAGCTACCTGGCTTTGAAATAAGCAAAGGGAACCGTTATTTTTCTTGTGAATAAATGAGATTTCAAGTACTAACTACTCGTAAGCGTTGTTATTTGATGTCAAAATGTGAAAGATTAAACTCATTACACGTTTTTAATTGTTTTCATTTGATTAATAGTAATTAAAAATTATATCTGATAGTTAAGTCTTCTACTGTCAGTTCTGTAAGGGAAAAGTATGTGATTATAATTAAACTAGCAGCTCGCCCCGGAAACTTACAAAAAGTTTTACTGATTGGGTTTTTCTTATTTTCTATTTTGAGCGTTGAAATCAAAATCAAAATATTTATTCAAAAATTAGACCTTCATAGGTACTTTTTCACGTCAATATCCAACAAACATTTTATCTTAATCAAGCTACAAACTACCAGCATTTCGGAACGACCACTGCTGAGAAGAAATGCCGGAAGAAACTAAAACACTTTCTTTCAGCATTTGTTGTCTTCTCCATAATTATATTTCATTGTTAAATTATCCCAGCGCTGGGAAACTTCCTAACTGGGAGTAATTAAAGCGCGGCAAAAATTAACTTCTTTGTTAGTATATTGAGATCGGCTTAATCAAACTTTTACTGAAGTCGAGGTGTTCGGAGTAGAAAGATACTTAAATGCAAATAATAAAGGCGGCATATGCTTCTAATATTTTTTTTTATGTCAGAGGGAGGCAAATGAGCAGGCGGGTCACGAGATGTTAAGTGACCACCGCCGCCCATAGACAACTGCAACACCCGCGGGGTTACAAAAGCGTTGCGTTGTAAGTATTATCTCATTTTTATCTGCCTGTCTCATTTTTGTCTAGGATAATATTTGAAACGGCTTGTCCGATTTTGAATGGGCTTTTACTGGAGGTTAAAAGGTAAATATTAAAAAATTTCGAGGTAAAATAGGCCTGTATTTTATAAAACCTCAAATATTACTCAGAGATTGAACTCGTGAACGGGTGCTGCTCGTTTCCCACTTTATTAATATCTTCAGACATTTTCTTCATTTTTTTTTATATTATGGTCACTCAACATCACGTGACCCACCTGCTCGTTTGTTTCCCTCTTTCATACAAAAAAATTATATAATTTTTGACTTATATACAAAAATATTATACAAGAAAAAAAAGATTATATGTATTATTATGTATAATCAAGCAATTCTGGCATAATAAGGGTCAAGACTGTTTGAGTTTCTTTCAGTATTTCTTCTCAGCAGTGGTCGTTCCGAAATGCTGGTACTCTGTTGCTTGATTAATGTATAAATGTATATAAAATATTGAAGTGAAAAAGTACTTGTGAAGGTCTAATTTCTTAATATTTTGATATAAATTTGTTTTTTTGATTTTGATATAATACCATATCCAAACTTTCACGTATCTCCGGAACTGCAGCCTATCCATTTAATGGGAAGGTAACCACTGTCCGTTTGAAAACATCCTCGAATGTTGATTACTATTGACTCAGAGTAGTTTACTCCGAAACCATTCGGTTGATTGCCATGGTCCAATGAGATAAATAAACTATCTGTGAGGTCTATACTGGGCAGGTTAGTATTGCTGTTAGAAAATAAACATACGGATTATTATTTTTACTTAGTTATTTAACTTTAAAAGGTTAATGCGCAGTTAACAAAGTGATATTAGTAGTGATCGATCCGAAATGCTGATATGCTTAATTAATATTTTAATGTTTATTAATTAATGACGTGAAAAGTGTCTAAGTATGTTGATTTGATTTTAATTCATCAATTAAGTACCTCTTTTCTGTGCCTCAAATGCCTATCTTCCCGGTTGGTTATTTAAAAGTTCCTATCATATGATTTAACATATTTTATTTTTATAGGGACAAATCACACAAATTGAATTAGCCCCAAACTAAGTTCGAGACGTGTATTATGGGATACTAACTCAACGATACTGTATTTTATATTAAATACATATATATAAAAACATCCAAGACCCAGGCCAATCAGAAAAAGATCTTTTCCATCGTGACCTGACCGGGGATCGAACCCGGGACCTCCTGAGTATCGGTCAAGTACGTACCGTTACATCACAAAGGTCGTCAGATATGCACGCACAGTACAAATATTTAATAAGATCTCCAAAAACGTACATTTTCTGTGCACACATTAAGTATACAATGTTAACATTACGAGAGACGTAGCCTTATAAGGGCAGAGACGCAGTGACTATAAAGATGTCTGCTGTAGAGAGGCCTCTGAGACGAGTGATAAACCCAGAAGGCAGCTCTGACACACCGTTAAAAGGAATTGATATAAATAAAGGATGAAAATCGCTCTCCATCAAAAGAAATTGTGCAGAGACACGTTTTATTTCGACTATTTTCTTTACAATAAATATTACTGTAATTGAGCTTTGTCCTGTACATGGGAGATTTGCAAGAACAATTACTAGTAAAAATTTAATCATTAAGGAAGGCTTCCATACATCACGTTATTTTTCATCGTTTTTTAGATAGATATATACATAAGCATATAGAAAGTAGAAACTAATCATACAAATTAAGTTAGCTCCAAACTAGTTCGAAACTTGTACTTATGAGGGGATACTAACTCAAATACAATATATTTTATACATTAATATATATCTACATAAACATCCAAAGACCCAGGACAATAAGAAAAAGATCAGTTTCCATCATAACCTGACTGGGATTCGAACCCGGGATCAAAGATTGGACTTTACCACTACATAAACGAGGCCGTTTAACTAAGATATATAACCATTCGGGGGCGAGTATGACACGCACTTGGTCAGTTTTTATTGCATTTGCAAAAAAATTGAAGTTAAATAAGCATATGCCGTAATGCAAAATAAATAACTTATCGAAAAATATTATAGTCATAATATATATAAATTTATAGTCACAATGAGTATATTCTGGTAACAAATTAGCCATAGTTACATAGTACGAGTAGGCGTAATGCCGGCAGATATAAAGATGTCTGCCATAGACACCTCTGAGACTCGTTGTAAACTCGGTGCGGAGCTTCTGACACACTGGTGCAAAGGATTGATAAGAAATTTTTTTTTTTTCGTAGATCACGTGTCTACATCAAACAGTATCACGTCCAAGGATATATCTCTTCTAATTATTAATTCGGCTATTATAAGATTTTTCTCAGACCGAAATTTAATTAGTTACAAATACATAAAAGGAAAAAAAAATGTTTGACTAAGAAATACAAAAATGTTTAAAATTGTTTTTTTTTTAAATTATTGCTTAATATGGGTTAGGTATATAGATGAATTGGGAATAAGTAGTGAAGATGAGGCGTCATAGGAGGAATAGGATAGGTAGTTAGAGCCACGAGTCGTGAGACTCGAAGGCCACGTTTAATTGAATGATGGGTTTATTGGTGGTTTTTCTATTCTAGCCTTACACTTAGACTAGAATCCGCTGACTGAAATTTAAATATAGCTAGTAACAGGTTGCTAGCCCGTCACTTATTATAAGAATAGCCAGTTACAATAATTATATATCAATAATACAAACAGCTCTCTAATATAAAATAAATTACCTATTCTGTCAAGAAACTTAAATGGACATACTTTGAGAGGACGAGAAAAGTGGAGTAAAGAAGTAATAAACTGGTACTTTGGATATTAGAAAAGGGAACGTAGAAAACCATGTAAAAGATGGGTTCATGAAATAAAAGAATTGGCAGGACTACTATGAACTAGAAAAATAATGGCAAGGAACGACTGAAAATCATTGGAAGAGGCCTTTGCCGAGGATAGGCATACAAATGCAACAATAGGGGCAAAAATTATGTTTAAATTGAAAACTTTTATTGTAAACGTTTTATTTTAAAGGCTATTTTTATATATTTAATACAAAGAGCTCTCTATAACGATAAAAATGCTCAATCAAATCCGTGTGTAGCGTTAGAAAATGTTATTTATTTACCTAGGAGGGTTTATTTAGAGATTTTATTTCACTCCACCCCCTAACCAAACTATAAACGATAAATTTTAACTAGCTTTTGCGCTCGTACATTTACGAATTGGTTTTTGATGATTCAATGAAAGTTTACTTAAATCGTGATGTGGAAAGGAAATAAAACACAGATACAGTTACACGTCTAAATTTATAAGACGAGGAATAAATAGAATATTCCTCGTCTTATAAATTTAGGTTTTATTTTTGTCTTTAACCTTAGTAGTGTAAAAATTGGTTAATTAAATGCTTTAGATGTTTGAAAATAGTCTTTTATTCGAGCCCAAAATTAGCTCAATACAAGCTGTTTCGTCAATAAAATAAAGAAGGAATATATTGAAATATATTTTACAATATTACACCACACCTGTAAAGCTTATTGCAACTACAATTTTGTAGCCTGATATTTTATCTTCCTACGTAAATAAGGGCTCCAATATAAATACGCAATCCTTACACATGATTAAATACGTAAAAGCAGGGCAAGACGCTTTGTCTATTTATCTTCGGCCCTCTATATCCGTTCCGCCTCGGGTCGAGGTGTAATATGTCCTTTGAGACTAACCCCCGAAACTATTTGGCGAATTTTGCTTCAAAGGTAGATGTTTTGTGTAGAGGCAATTGTTACATGCTTTTGTTTTCGCGAGGTAGGTCGAATAATAATAATAAATAAATGGGGACAAATCACACTAGTCTCGGAGTAAGTTTGAGAGTAGTGTTATTGGATATTAATACAATATGTATATAACAATCTGTGCTTCAGAAGGCACGTTCAGCTATGGGTCCCGAACACCATCTAGCATTTGTATAAACCTATCCTAGGATTGGTTCTGGTTTACCATTTGGGTTGCAGAGTTTAGACGGTAGTCGCTTTGTGTAAAAACCAGTAAACTAAACAAATCTTCTTGTTTAGTTAGCGGACCCCAGGCTCTGAAACATTACTGCTGAGAATGCAATCAAATTCGGAGGGTGGGGAAATAGAGACAAAAAATAGCGTATGTCACTCTCCACCCCTTCAACTATCTCTACATGAAAATCATAGTAATCCGTTGCTCCGTTTTCACGTGAAAGACGGACAAACAAACATACTTTCCCATTTATACCTAGGATGGTTTATTATTATTTTTTTATGTCAGAGGGAGGCAAATGAGCAGGCGGGTCGCGATATGTTAACTGATCACCGTCGCCCATAGACAACTGCAACACGCGCGGGGTTACAGAAGCGTTGCCGGCTTGTAAAAATCCTCCGCCCTCCCTATTTGGATTATATATACTACGTGATTATATTGACGTGTAATAATATATTCCAATATTATTTTGTTAAAATTTTGTTACGTGACAATTGGACAAATTCATAGCAAATTTTCCCCTTTTATCTTATCATTCGTACATATCCAATCCAGAATATTCAATCATAAATATGCGTAACATTCACTCAAATACAAACACAAAACGTATTCACAGCTCCAAATTGCCACCATTGGTATTTATCACGTACGCAAACTGCTGATCAAAGTTTCTGGGACTATATCTGTTACAAAATGCTGACAATGTGTGTCATCCTGTGTGATATAGGGATGTGTGTCAGCTGGTTTTGTATGTTGATTATAATAATAAAGATATGAGATAAATTAACATCATTTTGTTTTATTAGGGTACTTAGACACATAAGCGGTCCGGCATAGTCGGTTCGGCTTTGCCGGCCCGCTAATGATGCATATCTAATGAAAGCCGAAAGGATTTTTCTCGAACATTCTGTATAAAATGTTCGATTTTACCGCCCGGCTATGCCGATTAACATCGACCTGCTTATGTGTGTAGCTGCCCTAACTTTTTTGCTGGAAAGATCTAATTAATTTAACACTAGGTTTTATCGATTATTTATTGTTATTATATTGCCGTTAAATCCCACTTTTAAATGAGAGTCTATTTCAATAAAAATCTTTAATATTTCAGATAAAAATCCAAGACCATATAGGATAAGTATATAAAAAGGTAATGGGAAAAGTAGAAAGAAATAAATTCACAAGAATTGTCAATAATACGATTCTGAAGATTATATAGATAGTACGATAAAGGGATAAAGTTGCGATACTGTATAGTACTTATAATACTTTTTAGGGTTCCGTACCAAAGGGTAAAACTGGAACCCTATTACTAAGACTAAGACTATCTGAAACCGTGAAAGTTAGCCAGTTGAATACCATACAATTCACTTTTTTTATGAAAGAGGGAGGCAAACGAGCAGGCGGGTCACGTGTGGTCGTGACGCCCATAGACACCTGCAACACCCAGGAGGTCACAGAAGCGTTTACAATACAACATACAATGGTGGTGCATGGTTTCTGTTGCCGCTTTAAAAAAATACTGAAAACAAAATAAAAGACATAATAAGGGGCTCCCATATATAACAAATGTGATTTTTTTTGCCATTTTTCAAAGATACACGAAATTTTCGTGTGCGAGTTCGACTCGCACTTGGCCGGGTTTTCGTCCCTTTTGGGGTAGATAAAGCCAAGAATCGCACGATTCAACGGTTAACTGAATGGTAGGCTTAGTGGTGGAATGGAGATACAGACGTAGTGATAGGTCATAAACCTTTCGCCCTTGAGAAGTTTGAAGCTCTTCCTTCATCATCATTATAGCAGCTGGGAAACGTCCACTGCTGGATAAAGGCTTCCTACGTTGAACGCCACAGAGATCGGTTTTGGGCTGCCTGCATCCATCGGACTCCGGAGGGTCTTACTAGGTTGTCGGTTCATCTCGTGAGTCGTGGGTTCGTGGCCGCCACTCCAGAACTTTCCTGCCTCAACGGCCGTCAGTGCTTTCTTGACTTTCTAATATTCAGCTAATATTACAATTTTTTTTATGTAAGTGGGCGGCAAACCAGCAAGCGGGTCACGTGATGTTAAGTGAACACCACCGCCCATAGACAATTGCAACACCCGCGAGGTCACAGAAGCGTAGCCGGCCCTTAAAAAAGCCCCCCTCCCCAAATGGGGAGGGCGGAGAAGTTGGGCCTCTGGCTCTCCCACTCACCAGACGGAGTATTTCTTTCATACGAACTTTCTCTTGACAATAATTGACACAACAAATAAAATAATAAGCGAAATAGTTTCCTTCGTTCACGCGCTAAGACCGTGCGAAATTGAGATTACTTTCTATGTATAAAGTTAAATAAATAATACCATCTAGAACCCTTATTATCATTTCCCATATACATGAAATGCTAATTCAGTTTCACTTATAATGAAACAATTACAGAATGCTAGCTAGGCGAACCCGACTAATTTTCCGGTAAGTGATTACGAATCACAATCCTGGAATCCGAATTACTGACTTGAATTGTTCTCCGAGTGGGCGAACCCAATTTCTGGATTATGTAAATCGATTCGTGTCTTGCAAATAGTTATGACCTTGCTTGATTGGAACTATTGAAATAATTTTTTTTGACTAAGCTTGATTGATTAAAAAAAGTAAAGTTCTAGACTTTTCGTTCAACATAGGCTATTGAATTTTTATTAAACCCTTGTTAAAACTCCATGGTCATCATCATCATTTCAGCCTTTCTACGCCCACTGCTGAGCATAGGCCTCTCTTATGGTAAAACTCCATGGTAGTGGTATCAAATAACAGGCTCCGAAACTAAACTGTGAAAAATTATTTCACCAGTAAAGTGAGTGACTTTTTGTGATAAACACAAAGGCTATTGAATTTTTATTAAACCCTTGTAAAGGTCCTAGTAATATAATAAACTACATTACACTACAATTATCCTCTAAATAATTTTTTCTTAACGAACAAAAAGAAAATACTAAATACATTTTTTTGCCAGGTTTTATCAAAGTGGTCTTAATAAGTACCGATTGATGAACTGCGCTATCGCGGCCATTTCGGACAAAACCAGAAAAGGTCATAATCAACGAAATGGTATTACAGAGAGGGTCTAGCAAACGGCTATGTTAAATCGTATGGTCCAAGTGACAAGAGAAAAAAAAAACAGTATTAGTACTGCTACTCGATTGCCAACTACGGACAGTTTCAAAAAAACTGGATGCTATCGAAAGTTATCATAGTATTGCAAAACAATCCCATCGATAGTGTCGACAGGCCTGTCGATAATATGGCCTTATTCGATTAAATCTATCGATAGTTCGGCAATACCAAGCACTATTATGTGTGGTATATATGTATATTTGGACAGTACAGTAATATAAATTTATAAACATGTATTTGTTAAAAAGTATACGTTTAATATGTTAAGTCATGATCTGAACATCAATAAATTCAAACAAATCGTACCGCATGTTTTTTCTATTTTTTTGAACATAAAATAGAAAAACATGCAGGTAAAACCGAACGTCGCTCCCATCGCGAACGCTAATAGTCGTGTTTGAGTGCTAGTAAAGTGCGTTGCTCTTCGATATTTTTCAGTTTTTTTATTATAAAAATGATGAAATGTGCAGTTCGTTGTTGCAAACAATACTAGGAAACACAATAAATTGAATTCCGGTATAACATTTCATCAGTAAGTCGATTTTTATACTTATTGTTTACTTTTGAAAGAAATATTGCAAAGAGCCGTAGAAAGATTCATTAAAAAGAAAAATTACACCAAATAGGGGGAAAAAATTTCTCGTAACTTGGCCACGAGAAGGCAGCGACATCATTATCTGCCCAACACAAGCGTGAGATTAGAGCGGACTATTTCATTATATTCTTCCAAGGGATTTATTCCGACAACTGGAGTTTTACGCTGACATTAATATCATTGATATGGAGAGGTATATAGTTTGTTAAGATTATGACCCGCACTCAGCTATAATGAAGCGTTTTTCTCGAGTAATTTCTAGTGTAGCTATTACATACATAGTATTTATGGAAGGGAGGATTCATAACTGATAATTTATTAATGATTATGAAAAATGATAATCAAAAAAATTATAGAATGATCATGTGAAACCTACGTGATTAAGAGCGGCTTATGTCACGTACAGTATTTTTCGATATCATTTTCAAGTTTGAAATCCTAAACTATCATGAATTTTAATGTAAATAATTTAAATATCTCGCAAGCACGCAAAGGTCGTTTGCGTAACAATTTGTATGAACAAAAGTACAGCCATCCATCCAGTTATCCATGAGTCCATCCAGCGGTTACTGGATGAATCCAACGTCAAATTATTGTAGCTAAATATCATTGCAAGCAGCCTCATTATTCCACAACAACTTATTTTCCTTAAGCCTCCTTGGTATCTATGACAATTTAATTATTTACATAAAATAAACAAAGGCCGGCAACGCTCCTGTGACTCCCCGGGCGTTGCAGGTGTCTATGGGCGGCGGTGCACCGCGTCATGTGATGTTAAGTTATCATGATAACTTAACATCACGTGACCCGCCTGCTCGTTTGTCTCCCGCTGCCATAAAAAAATAATTTTTTATACATAGTACATACATATTTAGAAACAGTAGTGGTATTAACGATAAAAAAATTATCTATTTTATATTACGATTATTACATAAATTTTATTGGCAATCAACGACATCTAGAGGCAACATTCACACTATTTGACTGTTCATTGGTTTGGAAAGGATTGCTACCGTTAGTTAAGGTAATAAAACGATGATAAAGCATATAAATAAAACATAATAATGCAAGCTTAGCGGTAAATCAGAAAGAATTTAAAAAACTGCTTTTAAAATCAATGTAGTGTATTTAATTCTTGTGTTTATGTTTCAATAAGCCCAAATTTGATCTATATTGATATTATAAAGAGGTAAAGTTTGTAACTTTGATTGTTTGATTGTAAGGCTAATCCTCGGAAATACTGAACCGATTAGATAAATTTTTTAAATTTCTTTCACAATCAGAAAGCTTGACTATTCAGGAGTGGTTTAGGCTATATTTTAGGCCCAACGAAGTGGGCATGTCGGCTACTATTTAAAAAAATATAATAATACAAATGAAATCAATAATCATTAAAAATGTTTGTCATATTACAACTAAATTTTCAAAATTGTAACGGCAGCTTCGAAAATACGAAAATTTTCAAATTAATTAATATACTTACAGCTAAAATATTTGCAAATACTTGCGATAAAATGAAAAGCTGAAATCAATAATTATAATTAATTATACACTTCACTTTGATATCTTTGATGTATATCGAGTAATTTTCGGCAATTACGTACATAGGTATATCAATTTAGATCAACAAAGATCAATTAAAAGTTGAGTGAGACAAAATTAAATTTGTATCACTGTAGCAATTATTTGACCGTAATATTAGAATTTAGCTTAACCTCAAGACAACGAAGTGAAAATTTCTACATAAATAACACAGTTCTACCGAGAAACACTGATATTTGAGGTTCTTGTGAAATAATTTAGGGATCAATACTGCTTAATTTCTTTCAAATTATTCTTCTCGGCAATGGTCCTTTTGAAATGGTTGTAATTTACCTATTTTAAATTTGCAATAAAAAATGAAGAAGCAAAGTTACGATTCGAGAGTCCCAACATTTGGCCTCTTTTTTATCCGAGCGGTACCCTGATTGCATCCTCAGCAGGCTAAACCTAAACTAGGAGACTTGGCGGGGTTACTAGTTTTTACACAGATCGACTACCATCTGACCTCTGCAATCCAAAGGGTAAACCAGAACTAATCCTAAAATAGGTTTATACAAACGCTAGATGGCGTCCCGCAGTTTAACATGCCTTCCGAATTTTTTTAATTTTGAAATACATCTTTGGAATCATCTTTTTTTTTCGGATAATCATGTAATTCAAGCCTGCAATATCCTAACCAGAAAAGAAATAACTTTTTTCACAAAGATACCTTAAGTAAGATTCGAACCCACGACTTCCGCATAACAAGGCACACGTCTTGACCACTGGTCCAGTCACAGAGGCAGTCAAAAGCCTCCATTTGACCTCCTTGAATAAAAAACCACAGGAATATATACCTTGCTTGGTTGGTAAAAACAGTAAACGCACAAAAACATGCCAACCCGCCTACTTTGTACTCGGAATAGTAGAATATGTATGAGTGAAATTTACATCTTAGCTTGAAAGGGTACATTTGAATATTTGCAAATAGGTTGTTTCAAATAGACTAGAACCACTATATTTTTGCACTTCACTATTTTTGAGAATAAGGCGAATAGTTTCAACAATTTATAGGGAAATTCTAAAGACGACTAAAAAACCTGGAACACTGTCGTCTAGTAGCGAGTCTGTGTGTCTTTTACAGGCTTCATTTTGGAGAATGTGCTCAGGAATTACACGAATTAATTCCACCTGCACCATTTCGCCATCAGACAACGCGGCGTGAGCAGGGTTTCCATCTATATGTGGTAGATGTCCCTTCTCGCCATACTGCCCGTTTCACCTATTCATTTATTTTGCCAACCGCTCTCCTCCTGTGTCGTTGTTCCCGAGTTCATTCAATATGGGAATTTTCATGGCAAGAGTGAACTGGCATTACTTGAGTTTGCGTGCTCCACCTTAGACTTCATCGTTGCTTTCCATCAGTATAAGTCAAATGCACTCACTTAGAAATAAAAATAAAGCGACATTGTTCTCGAGTTGTTTGTTATTCAGTTGATTTGATACAATTTCAAATTCCCGACATAAAACATCATGTCGTGTGAACTCCGTGTCGTAGCGTATCGTGGCTTGTTGGTAACAAACACAGATCATTTAAACATACTCGTATATATTGCAGACAAACATATTTATTGTAGACTGTATCAACAAGGCCGTGGCGACACGGCCTACAATACACGCCACGAGACGTAAGTATGTTACCGCTTTATCTGGGTGTATTTCAAGTTGAATCCTCTATCCGCTACCTAAACTATATGATTTTACGAGCTTACTGCTTTTTAAGCAGAGCAACTGCCGTTTGACTTTTGCTAGGTTAAAACAGAACCAATCCTAGGATAGGTTTATAAAAATGCTAGATGGCGTTCGGGGCCTATAGCTTAACCTGCCTTCCAAAGCGACCTCCGTGGTGTAACGGTTAACGTATCTGACCACTACTCAGGAGGCCCCGGGTTCGATCCCCGACCAGGTCATTATGGAAAATGACCTTTTCCTGNNATCTGTGTGAATTGTCCTTATATACTAAAGAAAAAAAATTAAAAAAAAGCACACAATCGTCAGACACGTTACATCAACTATGTTCTTATATAGATTTGAAAAAAATATAAGTAAATTTTATTCAGGTTTGTTGTATCTTTATGTTATTTAAAGAACCATACCTCTTCGGTGTCTGTGTGTCAATCTGTGGCATCGTTGCTCTTCAACGAATGATTCGATTCGAGTGCAGTACAAACATACTTATCTTCCAAGAGGCAAAAGTCCAATACTCACCCATGGAAACCCGGGGCGGATTGTTAGTTAAACATTTAAATGGAATACATGAAACGTTTTCAACTTGGCCCGAACTGTCATGAGGAAATGTCAGCCATTCTAGATTTATGTCTAGACTTTATCACTTCGGACCATTTCCTAGACGTAAGTCATAAATCTTCAGACCTGACCAGCGTTGAGCATCGAATAGGTTTCAGTACCTATATTTCACAATTGTACTAAGTATTGTGTGGATAGGCAACACCCATCCTAAACTAAGGGATTATATGATTTTTTAGTTTGAGAATAAATAAATCAATCAATAGGTACATAAACTGCTTGTAATAAAATAAAAAAATATTATAATATGAAGAAATTTTATTACATCTACTAAGATGTAATAAAATTGTAATACTTTTAAAATAAATTAGACCCAAATAGTATAGAAGCAAGATATGAATTATTTAATGTTCAAATAAATTAAATATATCTCTGATTTTAAAAGTAAATATTAATAAGGGTCTATAAATATTAGTACACGTAATATGATATATTTTATCCCCTACCTCCTGCCATGTACACTTAAAAGTAGACCTTAAATCAAATTCGTGTAAAGGCCGGTAACGCTTCTGTGATTCCCCCGGGTGTTGCAGGTGTCTACAGGCTGCGGTGATTACTTAACATCTCGTGACCCGCTTACTCGTTTGCCTCCCTCTTTCATAAAAAAAAATCATTTAAACTATTTTTCTGTAGAATCAATTTGGAGAAATATATTTTTTGGTTTTGTATTATAATAATAACAAGAAGTAATTAAAATGGCGGCGTATTACAGCATTTTCTAAGACAAACTGCGGCAGGTTTACGCTTAATTAACCAGGTATAAGTAGTTGTATCGTACTCAAGTGTACAATTATCTCCAAGTTTAATAATGTTTCAGAGCCACTCCATAGTTTCTTGAAATATGAACACTGGGCTTAATGATGCGTAAGTTTACTTGAGATAGAATTTGTTATTAGCTATCATAAATTTAGATAAGTATGTTATTAGTTATTTTGAGTCTAACGACTAAGAGTTAAAGTAGGTTGTTCCGTATTCATCTTCGACTTATCCTGCGACTTTTTCGTTAAGGATTAAAAATTAGGATGAGTGTTCATAGGATGAAAACGGAACAACCCGTAGAGTTATATAAAATCAAAAATATATAAACGGATCCTATTACTCAGACTTCAATGCCTAAGATTTGTCTGTCCGTCTGTCACCCAGTTGAAACTCATGAATGTTGGAATTTTCACAGATTATGTATTTTTGTTGATATAATAACAAATACTCAAATCAGAATAAAATAAATATTTAAGTGCAGCTCCCATACTATAAACGTGATTTTTTGCAGTTTTGTTTAGAATGGTACGGAGCCCTTAGTGCGATAGTCTGACTCGCACTTGGCCAATTATTAAATACTTTTTGATAGCAGTAATTATTGGTGAACCTGCCTTCAAGTGTTTAAAATTTATTTTTTTACGACACATATTAATTAGGCTTAGGTCTAAACTAGTGCAGTAACTAAGTCATATTATCTACCTGTCTGTGTGTCGTTCAATATAAACAGATGACTTATTATTACAACGATTGTCCTTTACCCCAAGGGTGCCATTTATTTTATGCTACAGAACCCTAAAATGTCACTTAAGAACAAATAAATAAGCAAATGTAAGACTCAAAGTACATAAATTAAAGTTAAATATTTTTATCTAAATGGATGCTCATAAATCAAAAATGTAGCGATACAAAGTGTAAATATTAGGAAAAAATACGAATTGACACAAAATAAACAAACTGACAAATATTAACGCCCGTCCTGTCAGCGGAAAGTCCCGGGTAATAGCAATTAGCCGATTATTCCCAAACATCAAAGATCGAACGGCCGTAAACACGAACTCGTTTGATACATCTAATTGGATCGACGGGAAAGGTGTAAGTGAGATAAATATATAGAGATGACTCTATCATTTCTGCGTGCGCGACGTCACACATATAAATAAATAAATATATANNAGATAAACAGTCAAGACCCAGGCCAATCAGAAAAAGGTTATTTTCCATCATGACCTGACCGGGGATCGAACCCGGGACCTGAGTATCGGTCAAGTGCGTTAACCGTTACACCACGGAGGTCGTCATACCTCGGGAATGCTGTTATTTATTTTGCAATTTCATGACCGTCGACGTACGATTAACAATTAGACTGACAATCCTTCTTAAAGTCCTTCAGCAAAACTATACTCATCGCTTATAAATGACATTAAATGAGCAGACTTCAACTTGTCCCGTTGTTTTGACATGGTTTCAATTGCACACATCAAGACTTTTTTTTCTAATATATACAGGATTCTCTAAATGGCAAATACATACCTATCCCATACCACAAGTCTCGAACTGTCATTGGGACTACTCAATCTGTATCAAATATACAGAAGACCGACGCCTGAATGTGCGACTATCAGCCGCCATGCTCCATCCCGCCCTCCCCATTTAAAGGGCGGCAACGCTTCTGTGACCTCGCGGGTGTTGCAGTTGTCTATGGGCAGCGGTAATCACTTAACATCACGTGACCCGCCTGCTCGTTTGCCTCTCTCTAACATTAAAAAAATATATTTATATAATATATTTACTAGCTTTAGGCCGTGGCTTCGCTCGCGTCAAATTCAGGAGGCATGCAAAAAGTATAAGTACACGATTCTGGAAATAGAATTTTGTCAAAATAATCAAAGTAGTTGCCATCTTGATTGAACTGTGAATCGAATATTTGACTTAGTTCGCTTACTTGATTCTCAGTCTTATTGAAAATCAAATTCAATATTGACATTCGAACTACAAATATTTACCCCTTTGATAAGTCCATGAAGATCGGCTAAACGATGACTGAATTATCTCAGAAGTGTACACAAATACGTGTAATTTAGGATAACTTATCTATCTATCAGACTATTTACATTTTCATCTGAACGAAATCGAACCTATGAATTCTCGATTCAGCGCTTAGGACTTTGCCACTGCACTAAATGCTAGGATAAGTTTACGAGTGAAATAAAATAAATATTTAAGGGACACATATTTTATTTAAAAAATATATAGGTTTGCGGTTTTATATAGATTTTACTACTAGCTTTTGCACACGGGTTCGCGTGGAATTTGGTTTGCAGCCTATAATATGCTATATTACTGTTAAGTTTCATCCAAATCCAGTGCAATAGTCTTTTCATGACAGAGTAACATACATATGTACATACATTCTCCCAAACTTTCACATGTATAGTATTAGTAGGAGGATGGAAGAGTATTTTATTTCAATCTTGGAAAAGAACCAACCAGAACATTCTACTTATGTTTTCCCTTCGCTCCCAAACTAGCATAAAATATCATTTCGCGCTTTTGTTTATTAGGATATAATACACAACTTAATTCATTAGTAAATCTATTAATAACGTACCCAATCAATCTTATACATAATATTTCATTGACCTATCAGAATCACAACGTTTCGTCCGTTCAATCAATCATACGACGCTATTAATGTGCCATAGCAATCCGTTTCCCTCCTTAATTACGTATCTTAGTTTATGTTTGTTCATTAATTTCTTGTTGGTAAAAGTAATTCGCTCAACGTAATGAATTTTCAATAATGCTGACGAAATATATATAAATAATTTGACTGCATAAAGACGTTTGCCTCATGGCCTGAAACGTCGCGAGTTCGAATCCCATTCGGATTACAGTATTACATCTTTATTACTTACGGAGTAGACAGAGCCAAGAGTTGCGAGTCGAAGGTCGCGCTTAGCAAAATGGCGGGCTTATTGGTGGAATGGAGATTCAGATATAGTGACAGGTTACCAGCCCATCGCCTATGAAAATTCCTGTTTTAAGTTTTTTCTCTTCATTAACTTTTACAAGCTGCAATTTGGGAATGTTTGGCAATAATTTTATTCCAGTCTGGTTACGATTTTTCAGGTTTGAACCTGAATATAAGATAAGACAGAAAATTCAGTGCTTCGGAAGATACATTAAGCTGGTAGTTCCCGAATGTCATCTAGCGTTTGCATGAACCTATGCTAGGATTGGTTCTGGTTTACCCTTTGGGTTGCGTATATCAGTCGTTAGTACAGTTAGTCACTCTGTGTAAAAACCAATAACCTCAACAAATTACCTGCTTTACCGATTCCTAGCTCCGACACGTCATAGCTGAGCATGCAACTGGAAAACATTGGAAAATATATGAGGAAAATCCTTACTAATATTACAAATGTGTAAGTGTGTTTGTCCGTGTTTGACGTCAAAATGGAGTGACGGATTAGTGTGATGTTTTTATATGGGTTGGAGAGAGACGTAGGCTACCTTTTGTCTCTTTCTATACCCCACGTCCTGATCTTGACGCGAGCAAAGCCGCGGGAAAAAGCTAGTTTCAGATAAATTCAAATATTAAATTTTCACTGTAACATATATTGCAAAGTTACAAACTACCAGCGTTTCGAACGACCACTACTGAGAAGAACCAAGCGAAATAAAATCAGCAATATTGGTCCTACAAGCCTGACGGGCTTGTATTAATCAAGTACCGACTACCTTACGTAACTAAACTGCTAGAGCTAACTGTCAGAAATGGTACATACATATTAGATTCATTATAAAGTACTTTGCAAGCGAGGCGGCTTATCGCGGAGACAGCATTGAATTTATGTACCAACTTTATCAGTTCCGACACGTCCAAAAAGTAATCATTACCTATTTTCAACCTTAAAACTTTGGGCTTAACACCTCAAAGTAATTCTGTTTTTAGACGTGACATGGTAACATCTAAAAATTAAGAGCATAAAATTTGCAACCTTATTTCTATATAGGTAAGTGTAGATGAATGTGACATGTTTTTAAACGTGTCAAGAGCTTTCGTGAAATGTAACCGTGTAAGTATTTTTCCCCAGAGTGTTTGCGCCATGATGTGTAAACTTGACAAAGAAATTTTTGCATAAAAGCATATATTTTAACAAGTTAAAGAAAATTATTTACGAATCGAATATAAATTTGTGACAACCGTTTTTTTTGACAAGGCATAATAGATCACACTTCAACATAACAAATATAGCACACTAGCTTTATAACAGACTTTTTCTGATTGGCTTGGGTCTTAGATGTTCATCTATTTATGTATTTATTATAAAATATAGTATCGTTGAGTTAGTACCCCATTATGCAAGTCTCGAACTCAATTTGTGTGATTTTTTTATTCTTCTTATAAGTTGCGACAGAATAAGCCCACCACGACCCTTCGCTCTATCTAGCCCTAAAGGGATAAAGACTTGATACCGTATCTGTATAGAATAATTTAACAGTTAATACAATTAGTTATAGAGATGGTTTTAGATACTAGTGAAATTTATGTGCGAAGTTCCCCTCAAACTCTGAAGATAATCATCGTAGTTGAGGTTGGGGATATTGAATATAAACACCTAACTTTAGGCGATATTTACTAATCACTACTAGATTAAATATGCAAGATACATACAACATTTAATGTTCAATATATAAATCACCTGCTGTAGGTTTGTTTAGCTGAAATTTGAACCTTTGGACCAGATTGGACCGATTTGGCTAATAAGGTTTTGAAGTATTTGTCCAAGATTTATTTATACAATGAACAAGCAACTAAATTGAATATTTGAAATACCCCTGACACAATAAAACAAAACACACACGTCGAATTTATAACATTACTCTTTTTGCGTCAGGAGTTAAAGCTAAACCACTCTCGATTTAGTTATCTTTATAACAATAAAGAATTATCCAAATCTTGTTCAAATCAAAGTTTGGGAGCTATGATTGATTACACACACACGCACACACACACGTCAAACTTATAACACCACTATTTTTGCATTGCGGTTAAAAATATATGTTTAATAAGTAAGTACGAAAAATAAAAAAAATATATATATATATTTTTAAAAAATTGACTTTTGTCAAATTGTCAATTTTTTGTGTTCAGTTGTTTCATTGTGTTTAGAAATTGTTCTGTTATGATGTTATTTTTGTCTCTCATTTATACTATTTTAATATTTGTAGAAGTGCAATGAGGGATTCAAAGTTGATAAACTCCTGCGTTTTTTTTAAATTATTATCTAAGTATTTATTACTTCCTAAAATAAAAAATATGAGAAAATATGTTTAATATAATTTTTGCGCGAAAGAAACGTTGGATCACTTTAGTCAATGAGACCTCCAACATTTACTACTAATACACTATATTTCAAATATTACTATTTCAAAGAACATAGTAAAATTATATATATTTTTTACAACATAACTTGCATACAGCGCAAAAATATAAAATCAGATAACTCCATATCCTTATTTATAACTTTCCTCGCTCACAATCAACATTATTTGTTTCCATAGTTGTCGGAACTAATGACAAAACTTCCCATGACAACCTTAATGATCCCGCAGGACCCTGGTACCAACTAAAACTAATGTGCTTGTGTTTTCAGTTCAGAGGATAAGTAGTTTTACTGCTGTAACTTATTGTTTGACTCCAAACTTGATTTAATTTTGGCGATAAATAAATATTTACGAACAAATCACACAGATTGAGTTGATTGAGCCCCAATAGAATTTCGAGATCTTGTTAGGGGTACTAACTCAAATCTTGTTAGGGTTACTAACTCAAAGATACTATATTTTATAACAAATACTCGTTTAGATTAATATCCAAGGCCTATCAAGGCCATCTAAGGCCAAAAACTTAGGCCAATCAAACAAAGATTATTTTTCACCATAACCTGATCAGGAATCGTACTCAAGACCTCCTGAGTGTAATGTTTAACGTCCTGACCTTACTCAGGAGGCCCCGGGTTCGATCCTGATTGGCCTCGGGGTCTTGGATGTTTAGTTACATCTGTGTATGTTATAAAGTATATTATCGTTGAGTTAATATCTCATAACACAAGTCTCGAAATAACTTTGGGCCTTTTTTTTTTTTTAATGAAAATT
>JADGIL010007514.1:3523-14601 GCA_020352625.1 Cactoblastis cactorum | reverse complement strand
GAAATTACAAATAACTTTCCTCATGAATGTGGCTTAATGATTACAATAATTTTCATACGATTATCAAGATTTTTTATTTTAAATCTGACCAGTCTTTGGAGAGATCCTTTCAATCTAATTAAGTTGATAGAAGAAATATTGTTTAGGTAAAAAACTTTTTTCAAAAAAGAATTTTCTTATTCCAAATCACACGCAAACGAAGTTGCGGGCACAGCTAGTATTATATAATACATTATGTAAGTATAAATAATAATCCGAGGCATCTTTGACCTTTATCTAATGAAAATGTTTCGCATACTTGTAACATGGTTGGATGTATAATTACAAAAGTTTCGATCAAACTTCTCAAGATTTTCATTTACGAATTCTTCAATATCGTTATAATTTCAGATTATAAATAACATAGTACCCAGTAACTAAAAATTTAGCTTAAGTAGGACTTCCGAATTTTGATTTTTTTAAATTCTATCAGTTGCTTTTTTTTATTTTTTGGGAAAAGTCACACAAATTGAATTAGCCCCAAACTAAGTTTGAGACTTGTATTATGGGATACTAACTCAACGATACTACATTTTTATAATCAAAACATATATAGATATACATCCAAGACCCAGGCAAATCAGAAAAAGGTCATTTTCCATCATGACCTGACCGGGGATCGAACCCGGGATCTCCTGAGTATCGGTCAAGTACGTTAACCATTACACCACGTAGGTTTTTTATGATAGATATATAACATATAAAGACATACATTTAAATAACTATGTTTTTTTTATGTCAGAGGGAGGCAAACGATCAGGCGGGTCACGAGATGTTAAGTGATCACCGCCGCCCATAGACAACTGCAAGACCCACGGGGTTACAGAAGCATTACCGGCCTGTAAAAAACCTCCGCCCTCCCCAAATGGGGAGAGCGGAGAAGTTAGGCCCTCGGCTCCCCCACTCACCGGACGGAGCATGACGGCTGATAACCGCCATTCAGGCGTCGGTATTCTGTGGGAGTGTGGTACTAACTCGGACGAGCATTCGTGCTACAGACTAAATATAAGCCTGTAGCTGGCTCCACACCACTACAAGTAGTGGCACCATACCACTACTAGTAGTGGCTTCATACCACAATGTTTAACAAACACTAAATGTGATAGTTTTTACAAGCTTTTTAGTTTCAGTCTGTAATCAAATCTTGCAAGCTAAATATCACCGACTTCCCAGTGTCCGATTGCGCTGAAATTTGGCATGCACCTTTATTACCCGTGACAATGCATTATTATGATAAGCGTGATCTGATGGTGTACCCAGGATCGACTCCCTGTGAGAGAACTCCGCAACGGTTAACTGCACGGAATTGAAATTTGTGTCACGCATGTAACGCCACCAGATATTCCTGGTGACGATAAAAGTTTGTGTCAAAAGTGTATTTTTTTTTCTAAAATATAAATACATACATATGATCACGCCTTTTTCCCATAGCGGTAGGCAGAGACTCCATTTTTCCACTTACTACGGTCCCGACATACTTTCTTCGCTTCCTCCACATTCATCAATCTTTACATACACGCTAGCCGGTTAAGGGTACTTCTGACCTACCCTTTTCTAAGAAAGTCTTTCTAAAATTGTTTTTTAAAGTTCGCCACGAAAATATAATGGAAATCGGATATAGTAACATCGGTCGAATTCGTTCAGTTATTTCAACATATTTCATTGTTTTTATTAATTTTTTCTTTGTATTTATTTCTTGGTTTAAAATAGAGTGCTTAACCTAAAATTCTTTTATGTAAAGTTCACAAAGCATAAAAATTCACTCCACTACACTCAAAGCGGTAGAAAATTCTTCAGCGGCATTCAATTTTTCATTTTTGCAATCTCAGTGAAATAAATGTAACGTGAATTCAAATCGCTTTACGAGTACTTTCTTAGAGTCTAAACCAAATTTTATTTATTGTGAGCATTGTTTGAGAAACACTGTTTACAATATAAAAATGTGTTTAAAAATTATCAATTTTATGGAAAGTTAGAAATTGGCAATCTATATTTAATCATAATTAAACAGATACAAACTCACGTCTTTATAATTTGCGGGATAAACAGAACTAAAAAACGTATGATTCTAAGGTCATGTGCAGCAAAATGGTGGGTTTATTATTATTATGGAGACTGATATATAGTGACAGATTGCTCATCCATCACCTGTGTGAAGTATCCACTGCCCTTTTCCCTTGTTTGACCTTTACAATTTACGCTGGAAAAAAATTAACTAGAAAATTCTTAAGTTTTTAATTTGCAGACCAGCATGGAAAAAGTGTCTTTTATGTATGTATTTAATTTAGAATTAATATAGCAACTACAAAATAAAATAAATAAATAATTATATTATTATCCTGTTTATTTTTGGCTTTCATTCCATCATTTATATCCTGAAATAAATATAAATAAAATCAGACTACCAAAAATCTCGAATAATACGCTGGGGATGGCGTGACGTGACGAAGGTTGTTTGTTCGTGACGTGGGTTACCCTGAACTAGAGTTGAAATTAGAAAATTATAAATCTTTTTCTGATATACTAAAATAGCAGACCTTTTATAACTTTTATAAAATTCGAAAATAAAAAAAAGGTTATGGACGTGTCTATTTAAACGTATTTGTACTTTAAAATAATTAAAATTGATTGTACCTTTTTGTTTTGTTCTATGCTCAGATTATATCAAAAGCTATTTATTATTAAATTAAAATTTAATACTGAAATTATCCTGTTTTACCAAACAAAAAGACGTTCGCTATATAATTTTATTATATCTGTACATATAATAAAATTGTAACTGAGCTATGTCTGTACATGGGAGATATTTAAAATATATATATATAGGGGCCCTTTATAGGACCTATAGAAGCCAAAACTATTGTTTTTAGAATTTTTGTCTGTCTGCCTGTATGAAATAAAAATACCGAACAGATCTGGATGAAAGGCACAGCGAATGTACAGTTCTCGAGGGATATAATTTATTGTAACTGAGCAAGGGGCTGACAAGATATTATAGTATCCATTGGTCGGACGAAGTCGCGGGAATTAATTAGTATAACAATAATTTAAAATAACAAGCGTAACAGGAATTTGTCAAGCTTAAGGCTTTAAAATTACATAAATAAAATAAGAAATAAATATATACACTATATGTTATTTTATAATAAATACATATATAAATGAAAATCCAAAGTTCAAAGCCAATCAGAAAAATTATCATTTGCCATCGTGACCTGACCACACTCGAGTTCGAACCCGAGACCTGGTGATACAGGGGCAAAGCTTAACCACTGCGCCAATGCGGTCTAAGCCGTAAGAAGACATCTTGATAACTTTCAAATAACTGCTTACTTGTTACGAACATGTGGGCGTTACGTTGACGCAGAACCCAATCTAAAACATTGTAAACTTTTCACATTAAGGGAACAATTTTATGTATCATGTAATTTGTTTACCCACGAACAAAATTAGATCTAAACGCGAACATAGTGGTATGGAGCCACTACTAACAGTGGTATGGAGCCACTACTTGTAGTGGTGTGGAGCCAACAACAGGCTTCTTTTTAGCCTGTAGCACGAATGGGCCGGCTCGTCCGGGGAAGTACCACACTCCCACAGAAGACCGGTACCTGAGTGGCGGTTATTAGCCGCCATGCTCCGTCCGGTGAGTGGGAGAGCCGGGGGCCCAACTTCTCCGCCATACCCAAATGGGGAGGGCGGAGATTTTTTACAGGCCGGCAACACTTCTGTAACCCCGCGGTTGTTGCAGTTGTCTATGGGCGGCGGTGGTCACTTAACATCTCGTGACCCGCCTGCTCGTTTGCCTCCCTCTGCCATAAGAAAAAAAGAACAAATTATATCTAAAACCGGCCAAGTGCAAGAGGGACTGGCGCATGAAGGGTTCCATACCTTTATCTATGAAAACGGCAAAAAATTCACATTTGTTCCCATAAAACGTCAATACATAAAACAGCCCTCGTTTACTATTTATTTTAATTTGTTTTTAGTATTTTTTTTGATGTAGTGGCAACTGATACACATCATCTGTTAAAATATAGGATTCCCGTTTTATCTTTTATGTACAGAGCCCTAAAATATATCGAGAAATAAAAGTTTTAAATCCATTAACAAACAGCTACCCCGTTACATTGTTAAATTCTAAATTGAATATTTCCCTCCATTTTTCGATCCCTTTTTATGTAAGAGGGAGGCAAACAAGTAGGTGGGTCACGTAATGTTAAGTGTTTACCGCCGCCCATAGACAACTGCAACACCCGCGGGGTCACAGAAGCGTTGCCGGCCCTCAGTTTTTGTTACTTCATTCAACTATACAGTAACTAAATGTTATTTACATACTGTTATTTCATTTAACCATAATACATAACTAAATAAATATATATGTATGGACAAATCACACGAATTGAGTTAGCCCCAAACTAAGTTCGAGACTTGTATTATGGGATACTAACTCAACGATGCTGTATTTTATAATAAATACATACATACATATAAACATCCAAGACCCAGGCCAATCAGAAAAAGGTCATTTTCCATCATGACCTGACCGGGGATCGTATTTAGTATAACAGTGAACTGTATTCTGGTTATGTGGTCACTTACCCAATAATGTTCTTGGTTGCAGGGTGACACAACCCGTATGAATGTACTCAATGAGCTGACGGAACACGTCTGGCTCAAACTCCTCGATGATCAGCGTCTGATGCTGCTGCGACGACGGCTGTCAGAAGAAACGATCAAGTAAGTCATCAATGTTTTTGTAGTGCTGCTTTATATGTTAAAGGATGGTAATAATGTCTATTTTTATATTTTGTGTTTAAATTTGCCTCAAATTAAAAAAAGAATGTATAACTTAAGGACTTAGCAAAAATAGTTAATTCAGAAAAAATAGAGGTCTTCAGTTTCTTCACTGTGCACTATTTTAAAAAGTGGAATCTTAACGGTTTTATTATGAAAAAGGGAGGCAAACGAGCAGGCGGGTCATGTGATGTTGAGTGATCACGGCCACCCATAGACACCTGCAACACCCGGGAGTCACAGAAGCGTTGCCGGCCTTTAAAGGATTTATACGGTCTTTTACGTTTACGTATAAAACTGTTAAGGTTAAATAAATATCAAAAATTTAAATTTTGAAAACTAAATCTAAAATATTAGATGAAGCGTCTGTCAGTGAAAATAAAAGTGAGAAAAATTTCCAATTAGTACAATTAAATAAATTAAATAATTTGTGTTAAAATCGAAGATACATGCAGTTTAGTGCAACAATTTACAATTTAAGCCAATCATATAAAAGATTTTTTATTTAATTAAATCTTAGGATGATTCCACAAAAAAAAATTTAAGATGACATATGCCTGCATATTACTATAGCGGTTTAATAAAAAAAGCAAATTTGTATAAGCTTCAATTTTCTTTTTGCTATGTGATTTTTTTTATGTTAGAGGGAGGTAAACGAGCAGGCGGGTCACGTGATGTGAAGTGATCACCGCCACCCATAGACAACTGCAACACCCGCGGGGTCACAGAAGCGTTGCCGGCCTTTAAAAAGCACCGCCCTCCCCAAATGTTAGCATTAATGACAAAATCACCAATTTCTTAACTATATTTATCAAAAAATCTATCTATACATATAATAAAATTGTAACTGAGCTATGTTTGTACATGGGAGATATTTAAGAAAAATCTATATAGGGGCTCTTTATAGGACCTATAGAAGCCAAAACAATTGTTTTTAGAATTTTTGACTGTCTATATGTTTGTACACGCATCACATAAAAACTACCAACAGATCTAGACGAAATTTAGCACAGCGATGGACTATGACCTAGATTAAAAGATAGGCTACTTTTTATCCCGGAAAAATGTACGGTTCCCGAGGGATATACTTTATTGTAACCGACTAAGGGGCTGACAAGATATTATAATATAGTAGTAGTCGTACGAATTCACGGGCATTAGCTAGTAATTTATAAAAAAATTACATCGTCTCATCTTAATGATGCCTAATTGCCTATCGCTTACAGCGAAGAAATATAAGATAATTAGAAACCCAGCCTTTAATGCCTAAAGTCAAAACTAATGCTTCAAGTAACTACTTCACTTTAAGCGTTTAAATAGTACAATATAAATTTAATAAACAAAATTAGGAATTTATATTTAAAAATATAACAGAAATATATTTGGTTAATGATATTGAACTACTTACCTGCATAAAAATTAAGATTAAGTCTTTTAAAATTAATATCAACTATTATAATTTCACTTTTTAACCTCCGACGCAAAAATATGGGTGTTATAAGTTTAACGTGTGTGTGTTCATTCTGTCCGTGACATCATAGCTCCCAAAGGGATGTACCGATTTGGATTATTATTTCTTTTTTGAAAGGTGATTTAAGAGTGTTTTTTAGCTATATTATAACCCCCCTTGATTTTTATTTTTTTATGTCAGAGGGAGGCAAACGAGCAGGCGTGTCATGAGATGTTAAGTGATCACTTCCGCCCATAGACAACTACAACACCCGTGGGGTTACAGAAGCGTTGTCGGCTTATAAAAAGCCTCCGCCCTCCCCATGTGAGGAGGGCGGAGAAGTTGAGCTTCTGGCTCTCCCACTCACCGGACGGAGCATGGCGGCTGATAGCCGCCATTCAGGCGTCGGTCTTCTGTATAAATGCAACCCCTAGATGCAAAAAGAGGGGTAAATCTGGCGTGTGTTTTTTATATTGTGTCGGAGGTTAGTTAAATCTTTAACTCAATTACTTGTTAGTAACTTTAGTGTAAGTATAAACTTGGAGCATCAGTTTTTCAATCAAGACATCGAAATAGATATTTTCGTCGTTAAAAAAGTACACAACACCAATAAAAAAATCAGTTTACAACAAAATAAGACATGCAACACAATATCGTGATGACCTAAAACATATTGAAATATTCAGCTGAAAATTCACCCATCTACAAAGTGTAAGTGAAAAAAATTTACATTATGAACACCGAATTGACCCATGAAAATGATCGGCCCCCAAAAAGGTTGGTTACCTCTTGTATCGTAGCCAACTGCTGCGCGAATGTTGACCTCTGCAGTGAACATATTAAAACTGTTTTTATTTTCGCCAATTAAAGCGTAATAATGGAAATTTTGACCAGTTCTTTCGTAGAGATAAATAAAGTTGACCCTATTATTCTAGCACTATTACGTGTCAGTTGCTTTAAAACGTTATAAAAAACAAACGGTTTTTTTTAAATGAGACGGTTACTTACACGTTCCAAAAAGAAAATATGACAGTTTTTTTTTTTTTTTATAAAAGAGGGAGCCAAACGAGCAGGCGGGTCACATATTATTGAGTGATTACCACCACCCACACCTGCAACACAGAAGCGTTGCCGTCCATATTTAAAAAAAAAAGTTGATAAACTTTTAATTGGCAATTTATGCCAATTGAAGTTTATATTTTAAAAAGTTATAATTATTTTTGACAACTCAACAAATTAACTACGTTACATCGAGGGACTCTGTTTGTACTTATTCGCGTACAGATAAATCCAAATTTTGGTAAAGAACGCTGATTATTAAAACAATAAACCATCACTACTAAGCAATAATCTCTTCCCATCGTGACCTCAGATTTTTCCAATAAATAAATCCTTTAATCCCTCAGCGACCTCATTAAGTAGGTATCGGAAAACTCTTCAGAGGACGAAAATGTAATAAAATTGGAGAATTCTTTTCAAATTGAATATTCTTGCTACGCCGTAATTGCTTGCTGGTGTTTTGATGAAATTTTTACTTGCCGAGAATATTTTATAGTATTGATGACCTCGTCTTTGCTTTTTACGATAGTAACGATAGTCGCGACAGACCGAAGTTCTCATAAAATTTGTTTAAGGAGAAATATATGGTCCAATCTAAAAATTCAGTCAAAAATATTTTAATGCTCCTTCTAATAATTTGATGGCCTCCGTGGTGTAACGGTTAACGTACTTGACCGATACTCAGAAGGTCCCGGGTTCGATCCCCGGTCACGTCCTGGTGGAAAATGACCTTTTTCTGATTGACCTGAGTCTTGGATGTTTATCTATATATATACTTATTATAGAATGTAGTATCGTTGAGTTAGTATCCTATAATACAAGTCTCGAACTTAGTTTGAGGCTAACTCAATTCGTGTGATTTGTCCCTATATATTTATTTATTTTAATAACAGAGTATTCAAAATATGATAATCTTAATTGTTAAAAATCTTTTACCAATTTCATGTTAAAAATGATAATGACCTATAGTATCCGATGGGAAAAAAATTTACCATTTTATTACCAAATTTTTCTAATAAATGGTTGTGTTGCAGTTAATCCTAGAGAATGTTTAAGTACTATAAAATTTCTCGAGTCTAAACACCGTACTCATATATGTACATCCAAACATGTATACAAATTAACATCACATCGAGGTACTTAGCAAGTCATAAGACTTTAATACCAGGGAAGAACACATAGCATTCCGACATATTTTTGCTTGTGATACAAACAGTTAAACCATTACCTGTTGGGCAGCGTTCTGGAGATTCAGCAGGGGTTCTGAAGATCGCTTTAAGAACAGCCTAAGCTTGTTCTCTCGAGGGGCTGGCTCCTTCTTTCTTTGAGGGCTCGGAGCTTGGTATAGCATTTTTTGGAACACCCTGTTAAAAACATGCAAACACAACTTCTTACATGGCTGCTTACCTATATGCTTTTTATTATTTTCAGCATAATTTAAACTAAAATTTGTGTTACCACACTTTAACGTATTTATAATCTAGAAGGTGGCTTGTAATAACCCACACTTGTGNNAGAAAACCGTTAATAATATCAATCAAAAATCTTGAAACAGTATAAATTCCTTTGTGTGTAGTGATTAAACCGCGATAAAATCCGTTAAATTTGTTTCATTTTCATTTATAATAATGTTATACATATGCATTTCGCATAAACGCCTTGTCTTAAGAGTAAAACCATATATAATTAATTTGCAAATAAATATATCTTTATCTTTAATTACAAATATTAAATTTGAAATGCTATAATAAAAGATATATAATTAAGTTCTTATTTAGATGGGCCGGCTCGTCCGGGGCAGTACCACACTCCCACAGAAGACCGACGCCTGAATGGCGGCTATCAGCCGCCATGTTCCGTCGGGTGAGTGGGAGAGCTCCCTCCCGCCCTCTCCATTTGGGGATGGCTTTTTAAAGGCCGGCAACGCTTCTGTGACCCCGCGGGTGTTGCTATGCGTAGCTATGCTATGGCGGCGTCCCTCTAACATAAAAAAAGATAAAGTATTTCTCTCCATACACGCAAAAAAGGGCGTTAAATACAGTTAACATATTAACGTCAAACCACTAAATATCTCTCAAATGAACCCAAACTCTATAAACAAAGCGATGTCAACATCACTTACGTACTTGACCTTTTATGAGTAGGATTCTTGGAACTGTTTGCCGAAGTTTACTACTCAAAGGTCGTAAAGCTTTTGTTATTAACATATAATATCAGGCGTTTATTATTTACGATGTAAATCACAAAATAGATCATGTTGTGAGATTACAAGTCCCTTAAAGCCCGGCAACGCTTCTATGACCCCACGGGTGCAGGTGTCTATGGGCGGCGGTGATCATTTAACATCACGTGACCCGCCTGCTCGTTTGCCTCTCTCTTTCATAAGAAATTTTTGTTTTGTTTTAATTATTAGGGTAATTTAATGATCAGACAATAATAGTTACAAAAATGTTTATTTTATTTCTCGTCATAAACTGCAAAAAAATATTTAGTGTATGAAAAAGAGGAAAAATTAATCGTATATTTTATATAATCAAACAAACAAACATGGGTACCACATGAAATATACATAATTTTACAACCAGGCCGTATAAACATTTGTGTAAATGCCAAAAAAAACTACTCTCATGATAAGAACCACAACGCTTGTCTTCTGATTAAAAAATTACAAAATCATACTAATCCGCCAAGTGCAAGAATTATTCAGGTACGAAGGGTTCCGTACCATTATTATATACTTATAAAAACCTGCAAAAATGACACGTCTGTTGGAAGCCCAATTATTTATTTCAATCTTTTTATAATTTTTTTATTTTAATACATAAACTGTAAAATGTCATCTGTCTAGCTAAAATGGTTCATTAGACTACAGCCTGGTGATAGACAGACATCAAAGTCTTAGAAATAGAATTACCGCTTTACCTTTGGGTACCTAATTCTAAAAATACTCCCTACAAGAGTTCTAAAACATTTGCTATTAATATTTTCCCAACAGACTCAACTACCAATTTCAACTCAACTCAACTACCAATCAACTAACAAGTTATCTTCGACAACAAAATATCAACAGTGATCTTCTATCGCTGACTCATGCTTAGTCGGCTTGTTCTTAACAGATCGTTGAATTTGACTCAAATAATGTAGTAGGCAATCTGATAACTTGGGAATCCGTCAAAGGGAATAATGAAACCTTAATGAAAAGGTGTTGAAGGCAGGTCTACTTGCTCTTTAAAAAGAATTTCAGAGTATTTTAGTACAATTAATTAAGCTACAAACACTGTAGGATTAGCTTTTAGCTTTAAATTATGAAAATGGTTTTCTTTCCTCTTGTTAATAAGACGATTTTTAATTAATTAAGACACTATAAATTTTATACGTATTTGTATATATAAAAAATTTAGATGAATTTAATTCATTCATGAAAATTATAAAAGATAGCATAAAAATAAGGATAGCCTAATTTCATCTAATAAATTAAACAGATTATCACGTCTTACAGGGTAGACAGAGCCGAAACTTGCGCTTTTAACGTTACGCTTAGCAAATAAAGACAGGTTGCTAGCTCTTCACCTTTAAAAAAACCTGCCCTTTTCCTTGATACACTTTTACAAACTGCGCAGGAAGAGCAGCTGGACATTCTACGTTCTTTTTTGCTTCAAGACCAGCACGGAATTTTTTTTACTATCTTTACTATTAAAATGAAACAAATTTAATGGATTTTATCGCGGCTTAA
>JADGIL010007513.1:0-16304 GCA_020352625.1 Cactoblastis cactorum | reverse complement strand
CGAACCGCCTGACGTTGGACGCGGTGAATTGGAAGAAGTTTATAGTGGGGAGCCCCAGCCCAGACGTGGGAACAGTATTCCACGTGGGGCCTCACCTGAGCCTTGTAGAGTTGGAGGCGGTGTGAAGGTGTAAAATACCGCCTCGCCTTTCCAAGGACACTCAGCTTTTTCGAGGCCAATTTGGCCTTGTCTTCCAAATGACCGCGAAACTGGACGCTGCTCGAAATGTCGACGCCGAGAATACCAATTTTAGGCTTGACATCAAGGGGAGTGTTCCGAAATTCGGGGGATACGACAAAGGGGGTCTTTTTTGCGGTGAACGCGCAAACCTGTGGCTTTATTATAGAATATAGTATCGTTGAGTTAGTATCCCATAATACAAGCCTCGAACTTAGTTTGGGGCTAACTCAGTTTGTGTGATTTGTTCCTATATATATAAAAAAACTAGCGTCTTTAGATTTTAGCTTTTATATAATAATTTTAATACAATTATCATTATTTATCTTGGTGATATACATATGTATATTACTCGTACAGAAACATAATTTGCGAATTAATCGAGCGAATACGATGTATTGAAGTCTAATATTAGTGATATTATTAAATAATCGTCATTGTTAAAAATTGTACGTAATTTATTTACGTTACATTGATAGAAAGTGTCCAGAATCAATGATAAGTACAATCACCAGCAACAAAGCGAGAAAAATCCTACTAATATTATAAATGCGAAAGTTTGTGACGATGTATGTTACTTTTTCATGAAAAGACTATTAGACGGATTTGCATGATAGATAGAATAGAATATAGGCTACAGGTCAAATAACACATGAGCGATGCCGCGGGCAAAAGCTAGTAGGTAATAATCATTTTAATACGAGTCGTACCGCCATCTAAGCAAAAGTGTAGTAGACATTATTTACAATGTGGAACATGAGAGCTTTCACAAAACCTCATTTGACGAAGCACCCTTTAACAAAACTGGCACCCTTCGTAATAATGACCAAAGATTTGGGTAGATGGCGTCTCGTGCTACGAAAATATTGATTCAACCGCTACGCGCTTGCTACGAAGTTCTAAGTGTGATAGTAATGTAGTTGTGACGACAACGCAACATGTAAACTTTTCTATTCTATGACGTTTACGCTGAAGGGGCTTGCTTGCGTAAATTTCCTGCGTCGCTACGCCAGTGACGAACGCAATCGTTTGATTTAGATTCGCATGAATCGATTTCTATTCCTTATCGTTTGACACCTTTCTTTTTATAGACACTCACGAAGTTTTGGGGTCCCATTGATTCGTAGTTATTTGTGGAATATGCTGGTTCTGGTTTAGTTATAAGTCTCATTTATAATTGTTTGTGATCAGCTGACTGAAATGATGTATAAAATAGAGATGATATTCTGTTATATAGGGACAAACTTTTAAAATTCCCGATCTCGTGATTATTTTGTGAAATCCCGACAATTTTTATTCCAAAATAAAAATCATGCAAAATTTGACTCCTAGCACTTGTAGTTTTTTATATTTCGTGATGAGAGTTTCCGTGAAATTAACGAGAAAAATACATAAAAATTCTAATTTATTCCATTAAAAATACTTATAATCCTGGCTGTTCTTGCTAAAGAAAAAACGAAAATTTTAAACTACCTAATACTACGTGTTTAATGTGAGAACAGTTCTTGGCATGATCAATAAATCGATTACTGTTTGGCAAATTTTATAATATATTATGTAAGAGGTTCTTAACGTTTTTGCAAAAATTGGTGATTTAATACTTGGAATTGGACTTGAAAATTCAATCCGCTGGTACTTCGATAACTATGTCAGTCGCGACGTTGAATCTAGGTTATTTATTTACTAATGAACGTATTTCTGTTATCAGCTGGGCCCCTTTGACGGCGGGGGTAAGGGAAGGGGGTTGTATTTCGAGTGACGTCACGCTGCAGACGTCAGGCCGCACCGCCCTCCGCCCGTTACCATGTGAGACATATTCTTAATTGCTTCGGATACAGAAAGGCAAAAATAGCAACTTCAAAACATGTTCCTTTGATGATAATGATGAGAAAATTTAAGTATCTTTACTTATTTCTAAGAAAGCCTAATCAAGGATATTTTTAACTCAAAGTAAAAGCTTTTGATATACTTAATTGCTTTATGAAATGTAAGAATTTACGTACATATTTATATGATAAACTGTAATTATGAAATTTTAAATAATTAAGTGGTGACTGGTGACATATGGTTTAAAATTTATATAAATAAGTATATTTAAATTGTTTTAAAGCAACAATTTTCTGTAATACTCGTTGTATTAATATCTTCCATGTATAGATATAGCTCGGTTAAAGATTTATTATATACTAGCTTATGTACGCGAAGTCGTCCGCGCATAACTACTGTCGTCACTGTCTTGAGTTCCAAGCGGCATAGGTATTAAGATAAAAACAACGCTATATTTTAAGTTAAACCGCATCATATTACATCCAGTAGATTTTGCGTGATAGAAACATAAATAGATAGACAGACAAAAATTGACAAAAAGTAGTTTTGGATTCTATAGGTCTTGAAAATGTACAGAACAGTATAGGTATGTATATATACTAAGGAATTATGAGAAAGGTTCGTGAAAATATGATTATAATGTATATTTTATTAATAAATATTGTATAGGTACTAACTTGTTTTCGTGGTCAGGCTCGCGAATTTTTAATTTCCGATCCGAAAGGAATTTCGCATAATCTCATCTTAGTAAGCACCTATACGTCCTAAAAGAAACCCCCATGCAAAATTGACTGTGATATAAGTAAGGCATATCACAAGATTTTTATAAAAGGGAACTTCAGAGTTTTTCTATAGCTAAGGTGCATTAAATCACTATCAATATAAAAAAGAAGAAAATTGAATCACACACGCGAAACTGAAGGTGCATCAAGAATATTGGTATATAGCCGGATCGACGGCAAGGGCGTCCTTGAGGCTTAGCGACGGTCGATGGATTACGTCACGGCGTGTGACGTCACAGGCGCTGCGGAGGCCGAGGCCGCGAGCCCGCCGCCGCCACCGGTCTTCGTACCACCACCACCCTCCACTGCCGTTTTCCATCAACACTACCGCTATATTTTTAGACGGTGTGACGTAAACGAGCTTACAAAAGGAATTCGACACACCACATCATAATGGTCAGAAATGTTTCTAGAAATAATGTTGTTTTAATTAAGGGGAATTTATTTGTGTATGGTTAAAAGCTTTTCAAGACTAGAGAAAATATTACTTGTGAAGTAATATAAAACAGTAACTTTACAATTTTTGATTCACCTACAAGATTTTTGCATTGGGACGCAGACTGACTGGTTTTCCTCATTTAACGTTTAACGCTCTATTTAACGTTTTTCTCCAGATGTGAGCAGATGAATTTGAAGTTAGTAAGATAGACTAAATAATCATTGGATAGGTGTTTTCGGATTCTTTTAAATTACAATATCACAGATATTATTAGATTAATGATAAGAATTAATGAATAACAGTCTAATAAAATTGCAAGATTTATATCCTGTTGGTATTTTTTGATATGAATAAAGACGTCATATTTCACTCATGTTTAGATTTTTCATAATAAAATAGATAACAGTTATAGCCTCGAATAGTAAAAGGGTTGAGGACTTTGGACCGTTTTTATATAGGGAGATAGGGAGATCTGGCAATTCTATTTGCAGAATTTTACACGGTGTAGACTACCCCCTGCGGGGCGTTCGCTAGTGACGCACACCGGCATCACGCCGCTGTGACGTCATCACTGCTGGACGATATCACCTTATCAGCCACTATCTATCTCTCCGGCAATAACATTAGAATTTATTTCTGTAACGATATCAACTCTCCTCTAAATTCATGAATATAACATGATCTCGGTGTTATCTCTATAGGCAACTAAAACAAGTTTTTTTTATTAAATTACCAATTTACATTTAATGTCTATAAAATGTTAATGATTGAGCCATGACTAGATATATATATTTTTTTATAGGACCACTTTTGTCTTCTATAAGGCAAAGAGTATTTATTATTAATCAGGTAGGCATGTTCTCAAACTTTTGCAGACAGCATCATCAGAAAAAGTGAAAGTTTATATTTTTAATATTTTCTTTTGACCCAACCTACATTGAGTCGTACGTTGATGATGGAAGATCGTTTGTTTAGTTAGCGGTTTATGAATATTGAGATGAAGCGTTACAATATTATGTTGTGAGCCGGCAAGTTGGCAATTTGCGGAGCCTCACATCTCGGCAGGTGCAACGTCTGCCGGTCGGTTGCGACAGTGGATTGGGCAAGTTGCAGGCGATCTGAGGCCATCGACTTTGGATACCGGAGGCTATCGTGACATAAACATTCCGAGTTATAGTCATAAACGCATAAACTTAGAGGATATATTACAGTTGAGAGAGTGGGAGATGAAACGCTGTATAGTCTATACTTAACATACTGTTGTTGGTATAAATATTACTGTTAGTTAAGCTAATTGGTTAATCCAACGCTTATATTAGAATTTTATTTATTGTATGTATATCTGCTTAGATTATTATATGTTTGACGTAATAAATGGTATTTGTCGGCCTGTTAATGATTAATATGACGTTATTTTAATAAAATAATAAAGTAAATAAATCTTAGCTATACCGGCGTTACCCGGGATCCGGGAATCGGAACGAAAGGTAGTATTTTTTAAATATCGACTTTTATGAGTTAAATTTTATGTCAAATAAAATCCATTGCATATAAAATACCTATTTATTTACTGCAACTGCTATTATTTATGATTTTTAAAATATTGGATAGATGTTTAATATAATTTATGCGATCTAATCGATGCCTCTCAGACCGGTCTCGCACATGTTGAAACTTATTTCATAACTGCACGTTTGTCTCCACTGTGATTAAAAGGCAATAATTTAGAAATCTACAAAATGTCTAATGCATTTCATAGTGTATTAGTGTCTTCATCTACGTACATTGCTACATATACATATATAAGTAGTAATATATGTAGCAATATATATTATTACTTATCTATAAAAATATGCCGTGAAACTGTCAGTATTGAATTGCAAATAATTAATTGAAAGGTTGCACTTCAAGGTACTAGAATTGAAATATTTTTTTTGTCAAATTCAAATTTCTTTATTTTTTGTCCAAAAATATCATATAAATAAAAGTTTTATTTTCTTGTGTTACCTACAGGGGCGGAGACCTTTAGAGGAACTTGTATAATCTAAAATGCTTTTCATTATTAACGTTAAAGTTCAAAACAGCGTTTTATTTTTTGTTTACAGTGAGACATAGATATGTAAGCGGTAGCAAATGAACAAATATCGTCTTATAAAAATGTATCTCTATTTCTTATTGGAGGAACGGAAGAACAAATTTAGCTTCTTCTTTTTTTAGTGTTAATTATTATCAGGAGAAGGTTGTAATGAAAGGGATTTAAAAAAAAATTAGTATGACATTAAACAGTTCAAGGAAACAAAAATATTATTAATTTTATTATCACTGTCAGTGATTGCTATGTCTGCACATAGAAGATATGAAAGAGAAAATATTATAAGGGGTTTTTATAGTCAATAGAAGCAAAAGCATTTTTAAAAATTGTTGTCATCTGTATTTTTGTACTAGATGGAATTCGATGCGGTTTTCATATAGTATTGTCTAATTTAAAATAAAGCATTGGTTCCATCTTGATACGCCACTTACAACAAGAGATATACATAGGTAATATAAAAACCGAAATACAATATCGGTATCAAGATTTTCACTCTAAACTTTTTCGATATTTATTATTAATCTTAATAAAAGTGTAATTAAATATTGCATGTATATTGTAGGAAACAGAGTACTCTATCATTGTTATATCTTGTTTTACCTGTTTTCACAAATAAATAATTTGATTTGATCTGTAATTTTTTAATACAACGAGTAGATCTTGTGTTTCATTAGGTATAAAGACCACTAGATCGAAACTAATATTTAATTTATATATTTTAAACCATTTTTGACTGACTTTTAGTCACAGTTAATAAATAGTTGATTTTTTATTTACATTTTAGTATTTACATTAATGATTGATTAAGTTGATTTTTTAGAGTAAATTGAATAAATTTTTTGTTATGACTCTTTAATAGTGGCTAAAATAATGTAAGTATATAACAAAACATTAGTTTAATAATTTTATATAGAGTAGATTTTATAAGCATATTCACTTCCATAAAAAAACACAATCAGTGCTGTTAAAAGCTTGTTTGAGAGGAAAAATAACAAAATGTAAGATTTTGTATGTACCTAGTATAATCAACTGTTAGTCAAGTAACCCTGCACGGATATTTACGCCATGGAAACAATGGTACATTTGCAATAAATTTCGTAAGGTTGATGTGCTGTGTGTTATTGAAAAAATGTAAATAATACGATTTTCCATATACATTTCAAAATTATTAATTAATTTAGGTTGACGAAAGTTTTTATCTTTATAGTTACTTATAGAATATTTAAGTATGCTTGTTGTGTAACAAAACGCAATAAATGTCCTGTTCTTAATACGGTAACTTTGTTACGTTTATAATAACAAACTAACAATATTGAAAAGAATTAGCTGTTTTTAATTTTGGTGTTTTTAATTAAGGACGTTAAAGTACCTATTTTCTATAAATATTAACTATTAAAAATGCAGGTAAATATTTGTATAGTACCAAATCACCAATTTATAGTTTGGCATCAATAGTCTAGACAAAATATACTTCCTTCCGCAGTCATTCAAGGAATTTGTTCTGGTGTATTGTTTTATTTGTTGTGTATAGTTTTTATGATCAGTATTTATAATGTGCACCATATACGACCTTCTACTGGACAATGGCCTTTTCTCTAGAAATATGAAGTTATTTTGGTCTTAACTGAACTGGTTGATTGGGTCTTACAGTTTAAGCCACAAGTGCATGATATACGTACACATACAAACACTTTACATAATCCTCAAATTTTTACGTGTGTAAAATTTTTAGGATTGTATAAAGTGTTTATTTAAGCAAATTATATTAAGTCATAAAATAAAATAATTGAACTGGAAGACAAATAAACATGCAGGAAGGGATCCGTACCATTTACATTTTTATACATTTAAGTAACATTTAAGTTAGAGTAGGGAAAGTAAGGGTAAGGGAAGGGGTGTTTTTAGCAAATTATAATAAATTGTAAAATACATTAAATAATTGATCTAGAAGACAAACATACTTGATGATTAAGTATCAATTGAAACCGTATATTAAAGAACACATGATAATGAAACTTTTAAGATTGTGTACAAGGAAGTATATTTTTTGAGCAAAAAAATTATTAATTTGCAAAGTAAACTAAAATAATTGATCTATAATAGAAGGCAAAAATAAACTTGTTGATCGAGTTCCACGATTTAAACCCAAAAGTAAATGTATATACGTGATAAAGTAACTTTTAAGAAAGTTTTGTTTTTGAACAAATTTTAATAATTTGTAAAATAAATGAATTAGAAAACCAAATTGAAAAAGTTTAATTACGGAGTCTCACAATTTACATCGTCAAGTGTATGAAAGTATTTGTGATAATGAACTTAAGATTGCGTTTAAGGAAGTTGTGTTAAAACTAATTGGACAGAAGACAAAAACAACTTAAAGTAAAAATAATAAAAAGAAGCGGGGTACATACGTGTATTTTGGAAATGTCTAAGGCCGCAGTGTTGGCTCGAGGGCGTCAGCAACGCACCTCGCATTCTAGCCGATAGCCATCGTCAGAACAGTTCCACACAAAGTTCTATAACACCCAGAGGTTCTACACAATGAAAGCGAAAATAAACACAGAAGAATCGGATCGCGTATAGTCTTGCGGGCGCTGACCTGGCGCAGGCTTGTCGGGGTCCAGCGAGGGTTCGAGCGACTCCAGGGTCAGGCCGAAGCACGCGCCGGACAGTCCCAGTTCGCTCAGCAGGATCCTCATGCGGCCGAGCACATTCCACTCACTGCACGCGCACTCACTCACTCGGTCAGTCGGTGTGTCGATGTGGACCGCGGGAACCTGCACGGAGGTACGCGCTAGTGAACGGTCGGTGCGTTACTGAGGCCGCCGCCGCAGAGGCTGGTGGCTATATCGCGCTGTCTGACGTCACGACCGTGACGTCACGGCGGTGACGTCGCCCGGCTCAACGGTACCACCCACGGCCCGCCCGCCGCCTCGCAGCCGCCCGCCCGAGCCTGCGCTAACGGCACTGCTAGTACGGAGCGGAGCTTTCGCACGCCCGCGCCGTCGCCGCCACCCGCGCCCTGTGTTCTGCCTCTCTCTGTATCACAAATATTCCTGGAATAAAGCTCGCTAATGATTTGTTATGATTTTCAACATAAATATTTCTTAGTATTTTGTTGTGTATATTGGTATTAAGTGGATACCTGAGGAGCTTTCGTTGGCATGATCGTTATGGAACCAAATTTATGTGAATATTTTTTATACGTAAATACATATATTTAATGTTTAAATATGTCTTTTCGCTCATAAGTAATCCTTTTCTAATTTCACTGAAGGCAGATTTTATATTCCTACATGTAATGTGAAATTAAAGGTTTCACTTGGTTGTACTGTATTTTTTAATTTCAATTATAATGTAGTTATTCTAAAATCATTTTACAGCAATTATAATAAATATAAAATATTAAATTTCTGTCAAAAATAACATGTCGATTTCAGTCTTATTACTTCACTTATATTATTTACGTGTAGCAGTAGTCATTTTTCATCGAATTTTTTTATGTAGCTCACCGGAAACGTACAAACCTCATAAGATTTTAACAAATACAAATAGCTTATTTGAGTGAAAATGTTTGTACTTTCTTTCGTGCCCTGGGAAGCAAAAGAAAAATCTAGAATTGAAAATAATTCAACAGAAAAAATAAGAGATATAACAGGGATAAGCCCAACATTCACGACCAAGTTTTGGCTCTGTGTACCCAAAAGAAAAAAAAGTGATAATTTATATGTATATACTTTGTATAATGTTAATAAACAAAATTTTCTGTCAGATTTTGCAAGTCAGTGCTTTATTCATAAAGTTAGTATGTACTAGTTATTTTCTTTAGATTTATGGCTTTATTAGTCAATCGAATTCTTACAATTAAAGTTCTAAATTTGTCTCACTTCCTCGTATAATTTCGAGTTGAAATTAAACATTTTTTCTTAGAATTTCCTCATAATTTATATTTGTTTTTCGCATTAAAAGCGCCTTTAGAGAATATAACATAATTAATATAAAAATAGAAGTACTTAAATGTAGTTATATTTAAATATTTTTATCACCTTGTGCGATCAATATAATATATACATACATTATATAGAGATATGATTAATTGCTTAAAATCTAGTACAGAAAATGTATTCAAAGTATGAAATGTATACATACGACATACTATTATACACTACTACTTATGTATAGTAGGTATGTGTGTATACCATAAGGATAGGACTTACTGGATTTTTAATGTAGTTGAGCCACGTTCCTGAAAAAATATATACATATGTATCTTTGCTTTTAGAAAGCACATTGTCTTCATTTATTCGTAAAATGTTGGCAGTCTATCCTTCGTGTTTCATCCCTAGTGTTGTCCATGGGACATGGTGATCACTTGCCATCTGCTGATCCGTTTGCTTAGAAGCTCTTTAGAAGACGCTCGGTTGAGCTTTATTAATACAATGAAATCAAATCTCTATAACTAACTATATAATAAATTAGTAAAATAAGCCATCATAAAAATTCGCACGTTTGCTTTTATTGGGTGTCTCCGTTATTTCGATGGAATTGAAAAAGAAACAAAAGGATTACTCTCTCTGCCTTATACTTAGTCTAAAAGGTCATAAAGGGGTTTCTCGATCAAAAAAAAAAATATTGCCATGAAATAAAAGACACCGAATGAAACTCATATAGCAATAAAATCAATAACGAAATGTATATCGCGGTGTTTTGAGACAAATGCAGCGGTGACGGCGGCCGGCGCATCCGTGCTCCCATTTGGGTAGACAGCGCTCGCTTCCGCATTGGTTGTGCTCGTCGTCACTCCTGGACACTTATAGGGATGCTGCGGGTATTCCTGGCTTGGATTTAGTGTGACCATATAAATGCATCTGTGATATTTTACATAAAGCGGAAGAGATTCTTTTGTTCGGTTCAGGAATCAGGAACAGCAACAATTCTTTCAGTGTTATTTATATCCATTAATGGAGGATACAGTTGGTCATGGCCCTCAGATCTAAAGCCATTTAAGAAGTATTGAAAGATCAGTGGTTATCATAGGGATTCTAGGTATAAAAACCTTAGTAGTGATGCGTCGATTTAGCTATATTTAATCCTGTTAAAATTCATGATAAATTTTATTGTATATTCGAATTGAATAATTAAAAAAGTATTTAAGAGGTACTGATTTAGCATCGATTATACTGTGGTTTATTAGAATAAGGTTTAGACCCAGGTTCAAATACTGTGGACAAGTTTGTACTAGCGTTACGATTGTATAATGAAAATAAAAAAGGTGTTTTTGTGTCATAACTGTATCTACGATTAAGATATAATCGCGGACTTTTTGTAGATATACCCAGATAGGCTCAGTAGTTTCTGAGCAAAGCTTGCCTCTTTGTAATATTAATACTTATAGATTCACAAAATATAAATAATGATTAGAAGTTCCAAAATACAAATCAATACATATAATAAAATTGTAAACGGATCTGTACATAGGAAATTTTTCAGAAAAACATATATAGAGGCTCTTTATAGACCTACACCTACCTATACTTAGAAGCCAAAACGATTGTTTTTGGAATTTTTGTCTGTCTGTCTATCTGTCTGTTTGTACGCACATCACACAAAAACTACCGAACAGATTTGGATGAAATTTGGCACAGCGGTGGACTATGACCTAGATTAAAAGATAGGCCACTTTTATCCCGGAAAAATGTACGATTCCCGAGGGATATAATTTATTGTAACCGAGCAAGGGGCTGAAAAGATATTATAATATCCATTAGTCGGACGAAGTCGCGGGTATTAGCTAGTAGTAAATAAATTTAACCACAATTTTGACACATCTGAGTCATAATAGTCTAAATGTTAGTTTTATTAATTCACTGACTATAAAATTTTAATAAATTAGCTAATGGCGCGTTTTCATCCACGTGTAACTATCGTCAATATCTCGGGCCCTAATAGGCGGCGTAATATTTTTAGAATTCTTGAAATTTTTAACAAAGGTTGATTATTTTCGGGATAAAAGTAACAAATGAATCTACAACTTCTATAACATTTCTATGAAAAATCACATAAAAATCGAATATACTGTTATCGTTAAAGAATGATTTATCGAAGAAGAATTTTATTTGAAGATGATTACTCTGGTCGAAGACATAAGAATATATAGGTACTTACGGAATCGGAAACGGGTTAATAACACAATGTATAGTAGGTTTCTATATTATATAATGTTATTAGAATCCGACACTAGCAAAAATAAGTTTTAAGAAGAAGTTGAATTGCCACAATGAAGTAAGCAATAATAATTATTATTTAGCCTTTGTTTTATTTATTTGTGATGATTAAACTTAGAATTTAAGTAATAAAATTGATAGACGCAAATAACTCGTCGCCACGTCATTTATTAAAATATTAGCGTAAATTAATCAAGTTTAAAAGAAAACCGCCACCCATTTACCTTGAGAAGCTTTTAAAACCTGATGTGATTTTATGGTTTCACCTTTCTTGGTCACATCGTTCTTTTAAGTAAGTAAAAGTGTTTTTATACTTATTTTACATCATCTGTTTATTTTATAATTTGTTGACACATATTACAATGGTTCTGACTTTATGAATCCCTGAAGAAAAACTTATTGTTTCTATTTATTTATTCTTCTGGAAGTCACAGTATCCAATACGATGGTCGGTTGATGTTCTACCGTACCATCGACATGCGATAAACCGTTTCATCTATTCTTCTATCTCAGATCAGTGACCTATATTAATATTAAAAAGTGGTAAAGTTTGTAACTTTGATTATTTGTTTGTAAGGGCCAATCTTCACAAATACTGAAGCGATCATGTAGATTCTTTCACAATCTAAAAGATAAATTATTTAGGAGTGCTACAGGCTATATTTTAACGACCAAAGAAGTAGGCACGGTTCACTAGTAAGTATAAGTATTATACACTTAGAGTTATTACACTCTTATTTATGATATAAAACGTTCTGCGAACAAAAATTGAGGCTTACTTATTCAACTTTGATTTAAAGTAGTGTTTGTCAGTAATATGATGTTGTTCTCTCATGCTGTTATTAAAACAAATTGTAAATAAAGATAAAGATTTTAAATGTTGAATTAAATAACTATTTTGAAGAATTCGATTCAACGTTTAAAATCTTCATCGTTAGAAGTGGGTAGGAGATTAAATAACAAGTGCGCACCGGACTCGCACACGACTGATTCCGTAATACTATCTATAAAAGATTCATTTTATTCTGTTTTTAGTATTTGTTATCATATGTATATAGTGGCAATAGAAATAGATTATTTATTTGTGAAAATGTTAACTGTCTAGTTTTCCAGTTTACGAAACGGATAGACCGACAGACGAACAGCGGAGTCTTAGTGTAGGGCCCCGTTTTTATATTTTCAGTACGGTTCCTTAAAAATGGACATACTCACTAATGGAATTCAAAATTAAATAATTTTATAATTGATAGGTTATAGCGTAGATGAGTCGAGGGGGTTGTCATGACCCGAGGAGTGTCCGCATTCAATACGACGCATGTATTTGCGGCCATTGCGATTGGTCGCATGCCCCAGTACTATTTGCTGCGCGGGCGCGGGCAACCGTCCAGTTATTCTAATTTTACTTATAATCGATGCCGTCGCATCGTCCACTCAGCGACAAAGGCCTGTCTATAGAGTGTCTATGCGTTAATGAGGAAAATGACCAAGCGTATAGATAGGAATGCTTCCGTTTAGTAAAACAAATATTTCATCAAAAGACATGTGCGAATACAAAACCATTTTGAAAGTGTGAATCCTTCGGTAGTAGGTAAATATAGGGCCAAAAAGTTTAACTGAGGCAGAAATTTTTGAGATTCGAGATAAAATGTTCGATTTAAAATATTTTAACTGCAATATGACTACTATGCACAATGACTATGCAGTACCAATATCCAGAATTTTAAAAAAGTACCTATAACCACGTTTACGATCGATTGACCCACATGTTTTTTGAAAATATCTATAGTTTTAAAACATTGTTTCGACTGTTTTATGCATGGTGGACACACTGACCAATATTTTATGTGTGCCCGTTTATCCAATTCAACATTTTGAAGAAAGGTTATGAAATTGAGTATTTCATCCATACATTTAATAAAACTGAAATAAATTTTTTGAATTATCTCAAAATGCGGTTGTATACAGACTCACAATTTTTTTCTTTCTAAACAAATCTGAGTCTGCTTAAGATGATGTATTAACAAATTAAGACAAGCAAACATTTAAAATAGTTAATAGATTTTCCGTGAAGTCTATAAAAAGCTTTGATTGCTTACTTATAGAAAATTACTGATCCAACATAATGTTTTTAACAAACTTCGTAAACAAATTTATGTGCAATACCTTAAAGGTAGGTAAAATACCTTATCTACCTTATTTTATTGATTTATAATACTTGTTTGCCATTTTATTACACATTGATGATTGATATTTTCAAAAGGCAATTAACATGCACTTACACTTAAAAACAAAGAAAAAAACATAACAATTTACATGTTTGGTAGATATGCATTTTCCGCAAGAAATATTACACATACGGATATTATTTGGTACTATTAATATCCACATACATATTTAAAGTAGTAATCAATAGTTTGTACTTATTTCTTATTTATAAAACATACATACGAGTACTTTATTTGATATTGCGATAAGTGCTATCAAATCAATGTCGTGAGCAGATTCAATTCTTTTAGTAATGTATCGCTATCGTTATCATATTGTTGAGTGTGTTGCCTGGGCGTGCTTTGTGCGAGGCGCACGTGTGTATGTGCGGTGGCGTGTGTGGGTGCCGGCTTGTATCGTGCCCGAACGCAGCCAGCGGCTTGCGAGAATTTTATTAACGTGAACGCGCCTGGCTACAATTCCATGCCGTCAGCGCGCTGTTAGAACATTGTTGGTTATTGTAAATTGTACTAATTGGACATGGCGGTCTCAAGTGCCAAAACAGTAACTCCATCAATTTCCATTCGAGTGTCCCCATTGTAAAGTCGCGCGGTCCTAGTGAAGCAGGTGTTCTCTAGTCTAGTCCGATTCGTCGTTCAACTATCATTTTGTACTATGCACATTGCAGATGTATTTGTGTGTAATGTGACCACAAATAGTGCAGAAGGAGTTCAATTTGGTGATCTTCGTAGTAAGTACCAATGGTGTATGTATATGTGTATTTTTACTGCAAGTAACAATGATAGCAAATTTTTAACAAAAGTTTGAGGTTATGTTTAAGAATTTCGCAGACGAAAATACTCATCAGAGAAAATGTTTGCTATCACAATCTATCCTTGGGCCAATTTACAAATATTATCACATAGCTCTTTGAGATGATAGTCATGTAATTATTTGGCGCTTTATCAAAGTAACCCAGGGACTACGGACCAATTAATGAACCTATGTATTTTATACGTATACAATTTGTCTGCAGTTTGATGATATTGGTAGTTATGTGCTAATTTATATTCTTAATGCATAGAATTAAGTAAGAATATATGTAGCATTGTCTCAGCTGGTCACGCAATTGCTGATACAACAACATAATATTTATATATTTGCAAAACTTAACTACTAAATGACTTCATCATCGATATAAATATTGGTGAAGCATAGGCAAAGTGGTAAAATATTGATTTCAAGTAGTAATGGCAATCGTTCAAGGTTTAGCGAGAAAGAATTTTGTTGTAAAACATTGAAATGATTTGTATATTTAATAAAAACGTATTTTATCATTTTCAGTCTGAATAATAGCAACATAATCCATCTACATGTTTACATAGTTTCTTACCTAGCCATTATCGTTTTACTGTATATGAAATTCTCAGTAACTGTAGTAGATATACTAGTATTATATCTACCTACTCGTATATTCGTCACCTGTGGTGTCATCCCACGCAGGTGCTTATTATACCTACTTTATAACTGTCCTAGCGTTCTGTATCTCAAAAAGAAGAAAGGACCTATTTATAGGTTCACCTTGTTTTTACGTTGGACAACTTATCTGTCAAAATATTTACTAAGAAACGTGTACAATTATATCTAAGGTTTACATTTATAAAAAATATGGTATTACTTTTGTATGTCGTATATTTCAGCTGTATAAATTGAAAATAAAAATGATTTTACTGTATCACGTTACTAAGATTAGAATAAGTGGCAGGGTTACTAATTTGAATATGAAATACTAATAGGTATCTACTAATAGGTATTATAAATGCGAATGTTTGTGAGTATGTCAGTATGGATGTTTGTTAACCTTTCACGCAAAAACTACTGAACCGATTACGATGAAATTTGGTATGTAGGTAGCTGAAGACCCAGAATAACATATAGGCTACATTTTATCCCAAAGTTCCCATGGGATTGATTCCTAATTGAATTTCATAGGGTTTCCACGCGGACGAAGTCGCGGGTGGCCTCTAGTATCATAATATTCCCAACAAGATTCCCCACAAACATAATACCTAGCAGTACTTAGGTCAACATAAATCTCTATAAGGATTCTTCCGTAGACCTCGAATCATGAAATTTGGTTAGGAGTAGGGTTGTCATCCGTTCGGATTTCCCCGGATTTGTCCTAGTTTGAAGGGCGTCCGGGGGCCGCCCGGCAGGGGTTTCTGAAAAGTGTTTGGGTATAATCCGGACACTTTTGCTGTCCGGGAAAATCCCATCCAAATGTCAGAAGAAAGATTTAACAGATACATGAAATCCTACATATAAAAGTGGAAAATCCCAATGAAGGAATTTGATAAATTCAACTGGATAATGTTGCCCCGAATCACTGAAAGTACTCTATGGTCTGATGTCGAAAACAACAGTCAGTCCTATTCCTCAAAGAAATTAACATCGAAATTGATGAAACGAAGCTGATTGTCGAATGGATAAACTTAAAAAAGCGGCCAACTGCGAGTCGGACTCGCCCATTAAGGGGTTCCGTAGCAGCAAGTAACATA
>JADGIL010007512.1:0-17944 GCA_020352625.1 Cactoblastis cactorum | reverse complement strand
CAAGATAGAAATAACAATGCGTTCAACAATGTATCAATTTTATATTCAATAAATCCTTGTTTGTTTTTCAGTATCAATTGATACAGTTGTGGTTTAAGCATCGATGTAGAATGATCGATATTGTGATTCTTGAGCCAGTCAATATGTCTTATTTACGACTATTTGAGTTGGGAGCGGGATTTTCTAATGAATTATGATAAGTTGCATTGTCTACCACCACAATACTACTTTATCAAAATCGTCAATATTGATAATATTTTTTCTACATCTGGGCTTCTTCGGAAATTTAAATTTGCTCCCATCTTCCAAAACACGTTTACCTTCCACTAAAACGCGTTTGACAGTAGACAGAGGAATTCCGGTCGATGTCGCTACCAATTGGGCAGATGTAGTGACACTTGACATGTCTTTATCGTTCACGTCTTTAAAATACTTATTTAGATTACACAAAATTTCTTTGACTTGGCTATTTAAAGGTTTTCTTATTCTTTGTTTACTTGTGTTAGCCGCCATTTTTCACTAACGAATCTAGTCTAGCACAAAATAAAATATGAAGAAACACGTCACGCTGCTACCAGTACAAGAGGTGAAGTGTGGAGGTTGCGCGGTGAAGTTGCGTCGTGCGATGGACGTACCGCGCCTCAGGCCGGTTGCCAAAAAGCGGTAAAAACCGGTTTACACCAAGCAAGGGACGCGCCGCGCTTTAGGCCGATGTCACACCTACAATATCTATGTACACTCACACAAATGCAAAGCTCAGCTTACGCCTCGCGGACTGTACTAGGAACGTCGCAACGCGGCTGTTCCTTGTGCACTACCAATTGACGTGAGTAAATCCGTATTATTTTAATTTTGTCATCTCGCGTATCTGCCAGGTTATCAACGTAAGGCCATCTAGATGTTTACCATCAGTTCTCCTGGCGGTTCCAGCTGGCATGGAATATTAGCAGAAATAAGCGCCCTACGTATAACGTTATTGAGTGCGTTGTGACGTAACAAGCGGCCAGCACAACGAGCGCAGCCCAATTCATGATGATCGTTGGCTTCCATTCTGCCGCATATACAGCGATGCGGCTTACACACTGTACATCCTAACTTAGTAACATGTAAAGTTATAGCTACTTTCAATGAATCGCTATCTAGCAGTGTGCCCAAATGAAGGGATGGCAATATAACCAAGCACCAGCCTCCTACTCAGTACAAGCTTTTAACCGTGCCAAATCGGGGCCGCTTGCCTGATTTTCTAATTCCTTTCCTATAACCGGGGATCTCTCCTCATCCCAAAGCTTTGTTTTAGAATTCTCCGAAACAAATTAATAAATTAGAAATTTATACAAAATATGAACATACTTTTATTATAATCATTTTAATAGAAAACAAAATATTCATTTTCTTAGTCACTTATAACATCTGATACCTCAATCCGATCTATTTTAGGTGCTTTTTTATCATAATAATACTCATTGCATATTGAACAATAGTTTTCATCGTATTCTTCCTCAAGTTCCACATCAGTATCATCGTCTAAAGGGATCCTCGTTTTCTCGTATTTTTCGGCAATTGTGAAATGTGTTTAATTGGAACTTTAATATTCAGCTTAATGTGTTTGTTGACGTATATGCACCAAGGTTAACAATATCAATGGAAACTTCTTGATTTTCAGTGAACTTTTTTTATCACAGAGAGAGGCAAACGAGCAGGCAGGTCTCCTGTTTTTTGCATTATACTTAATTGCTTTACTAGACTAGACCATTTAAAGAATACTTTAAATGGTCTTTTAAAAACATAATAATTAATTCGTGTGTACCATAGGAAGTACTTGTCGTTTCGTCCAGTTGTTGGTTTGATGGCTCGGAATGTATTTTTTTCGATTTTTCGGTAGCGTTTTTCTCGTTATAATTGTCATGAACGATTTCAAAAATAGTTATCGATGCCTTTTGTTTTAAAAATTTGTCTTTACGTCACTAGAAACAAGGACAACAAGGACGTTCCTGAACCAAAGTTTTATACTTGAAATACGTTGTATTATAGTTGCAAGACCTGCATGTAGCTAGTTTCTCATCTAAAAATGGCATATGATTTGCCATTTTTAGATGAAAATAAGTACAAAATACATCGGTTTTTTTTTAGTGGAATAGGAACAGTAGTAGTAGTACTTCTTTTGCAGGAAGATACTGATTCTTATGAGCTGTTTCCATCCTTATGTTCATCATCTGTTTATATGCGATTCTCAGTAACTTCTTCGATCTTGTCTTCACCAATTAAACTCACAGCATTAAGATTTTCTTCTTAGGCTTGCCCTTTCTGATTTTGTCTTCTTTTTTCACTGGATGTTACACCACGTCCAGGGGGAATATATTTTCCAAACCCGACATGACTTAACGGTATAAAGTTTAGCATACTTTAAATTAATATCTAGGTTCTTAATTAAATTTGTACATTCATACTTTCTTGTTAGGTAAGTATATACTACATTTACTTCTATTAACTAAATCATTATATTTATTGTAGATATTCTCTGTTTCGGTTCTTACAATGTACAATTGTTATAGACATGTGTACATTGTAAGAACATTATAGTATTTACAGTTTAAATTTAGTTTTGTTTGCGGTACACCTAAGTTAGTATTATTTTGTTCGGTCTGCTAGAAAGGGTGGTAAATTAATTCACTGATTTGTGATTTTCTAAAGACCAGGCAATGACAGGTCAGGTAGGAGTGGATATTTTCCCCTTTGTTGTACTGGTGCTCGTACAATTTTAGTAGTGCGCCTGCGATTTGATACAGGTGCATAGCCTTATTATCTGATGGTAGTTATTTTGGGTCTGTTTATAGATTTTAATTTGGATATAATTGATGTTATATGGTTGATGAATTTTTCAGAGTACATTCGTGTTTTATTGTTTCTATTTTCTTTGTATTAAAATACATTACATAACTATTTCTGGTGGTTTCAAAAATGGGACAGTCTTAAAATATGATTGAAGTCTTGTGTAGATGTGTAATCACAGCTTAGGTGACAACTCATCCACAAAATATCTCATCCGAGGATGAAATGTCACTCTTTTTCAAATAACTAGGCGACAATTCATCCACTAGTGCTTTTGAATAAATTCGCCGTTAGTATGAAGTCGTACTTATAGTCCAAGCAAAAATTCAAGTTAATTTTCTATAGATTTTTTTAAGCAAAGAAAAGTATCTTCGAAAATAAAAACAATTAATAAACCAATTTTAATAATAATCAATTCTAAAATTGCAACGAAAGATAAAATCTCGTTTATTTTAAAAATCATAATCAAATGTATATTGTATACGAATATTGCTTACAAATATGTTAATTTGTAATTTTTTATAACACCTTTGTTTATAAAGAAAGTGATTAGGAAACATATATTTTGTATTACTAGAAAATTAAAATAATAAAATAAAATTGATATGTTGGGCTTATTTTTAATTCGAGGTTAAATAGGACTATCAACATAGCCCTATTTAACCTTGAATTCCACCACTCTATAGCATTATTTGTTTTATATCTGATGTTGTAAAAACACCATTTCTTGAGCAAAGTATAGCACGTTCACATAATCAAGTATTTTCTTGATCTATTATCTCGGAAACATTCCGGAACACCGAACCTATCAGTTCAGTTCATCCTCCGAAGACACGACACGGCCAAGTGTTTCCGGAAGAATGATCTGGCCGTTTTCTTTAGGAAGGATACCGACGCCTATTTTTAATAAGACATCGGAAAATTCTTGGGCATTTGAACGACCACCTAGTTGTGCTCGCATATTTAAAGTTAATTTTAACTTTCTATTCGCGGCCATAGATAAGAGCGTTTCAGGGAAGCTCTAATTTCATCGGCTCGAGTGCCTCGCGATATCACTAGGAGGGTTTGCCCAAAATCGCCATAAAAAGGAATGTGACATTTCCCATGTGCCTTTTATCTAGGCGGATGTCTTGTCAACTGCCGCAACAGCTTTTTTGTTTGCCATTGTGCATTCATCCCAAACAATGAGGCAACATTCCTGATTCACATTCGTGATATCGCACAGGTTGGCATTTCGTTGGCGTCAATATCGAGTGGGATTTTAAACATTGTGTGAGCTGTTTTCCCTCCAGGAAGTAAGGTAGCTGCGATACCTGACGACGCAGTTGTCAGAGCGATTTTACCTTATCTTTGTATTTCAGCTAGTATTGCTTTAGTGACAAAGGTCTTCCCGGAGCATCTAAGAAAAATAGCTTTCCCTCTTTATTAAGGGCACTTTGGACGACTTTGTGAAATATTTGAGACTGTTCACGTGTAAAATTTAATAAATTAACTTCGACGATGGCGTTTAATTCTGTTGAGTTTTAGCTTGTTGCAATGTATTCACGATTAATATGAACTACTTGATCAGGCAGTATTTGAGGTAGAGGAAGGCCGTAGTCACTTAATGACTTACCTGAAATTGAAAAAACCATATCTTGTATAGAACAAAGTGCTTGATCGAGTTTAGCCTCGAAGTGTGTAAAAAGTCTTCAGAAAGATTCGTCTTGTATTTGTCCCATAAGGTCAATGGGTCGGGAAGACCGCAAAACACTAACATTACAGAAAATAAATGACGCAATCGATTCGGTGAATCACTAACACATGCCTCCTCGAGGGTGTTACCCCAGTGTTCATCGCCTTCAAGAAAGTGAAGTGCTCTGCAAGCTGCTTGGAACGTAGCATACTCTACACCGTCAATTGTTTTTAAAAACGTAAATGAGGTGGGCATGTGGGTGGTACATGATGCAGTAACAACCGCAAATAATAGCATTCACCATTGCTGGGATGAACAGTATATACTCTTCCCAAGGCAGAATCTTTGTATACCCCTGCAAATCCCTCTACAGGAGTGCCACGTCAAGGTCGGTTAAAAATACCTCTCTGCTTATTATAAGTGTAATAAGCGGGCACTTTATCCTAAGTTAACTTTCTTGCAATTTTGCCCGCGGCTTCGCTCGCGTGGAATTTATACTTGTCTTTGCTTTCTTGATAATAAAACAAAACACATTGGTAGTTGTTGTTTTACTGAAATTGATGTGCATGTTCTACAAATAAAATGAAAATACATATCCTCAGACTAAAAATATTTATTTTTACAATTAAAAATTGACGTTAATAATTTACTTAAAAATAATTTTCAGGTATATAAGTTGTAATTAATTAAATAAAATTATTTCTTGTCACAAGTTTGCGTCAACTCTAGCAGCGTCTTTATGTCGTCCGACTGCCGACGAACAGTCTCCACAAGTTCACGCGTCAACTGAACTTGTAAAAGAGCTGATTCAGCTTGCATTCTTGTTGCCTCCGCTTGCACTCTCGACGCCTCTGCCATTATAAGAGCAGCGTTAGCCAGCTTCTCCGATTCCACCCTGCTTCTCTCCAACTCTATAACCCATTCTGGGTTGACTCTTGTTGGAACTGAAATAAAGATTTAATGTTTGATATTGCATAGAAATAGAGCTACTATCTCGTCCTACCATATATCTCTTACAACTGAAGTATTTATTAGTTTTTAGTCGACATGAAAAAATAAAGAATGGAGATTTCTTACTCACTTGTAGCATTAGATGGTCTGTTACATCTTAGTCGAGGGCGGTCAGAAGTTGGCCTACTGACAGGGCTCTGCAATCCTGTAAAGCCAAAATTATATTGTATTCTAAAAATTGCTATTGTGGACATTTCTACGTAGAAAAAGCCAGAAAAAGTTACATTACCAGTCTGTGTCGGCTGCTGTGTCTGTTCAGGGGCATTGTGTTGGGATTCACAACAATGTTATCTGTAACTAAGAAAAAGTAAAGTTTTTATAACCATTATCAACTCAATCAATATTTCAATATACTATATTTCAACTTACAAACTATGCTTGTTTGACCTGTTCTTGATGGAGAATTTACTGCTACATTTATTTCCCTCTTATTTGTCTGATCTGTGAAATTAATAAAATATTATTTTTACATCTCAATACTATTTATTTTACTTAGTTTTCTGCTTCACTAGGTACAATGAAGTGAGTATATTATGCCATAAATAAGAGTATGTAATTAAAACATGCATGATGTCATATAACTTACAATTTTGCGGGGGGGGGGGGGGGGGGNNTCTATTTCTTGTATTTCAGCATTGGTTTCATGTTCAATGTTCTAAAAAGAAAAAATTATAATCAATGCAAACAAAAAGCTAGATTTTTATTACTTATTTATGATAGGCACTAAACGTTGGAATGAAACTCACCGATATGGGGACTCTGTGCATACTATCACCAGACACCGCTTGTTCTCCAATGATAGCCAAGATTTTTTGTCTATCTCAGAAAAATCATCTTGGCTACTAGGACACCACCAGTACCCAAAGCATCCCGCCTCCGTTTAGCCAGTCTGGTCTTACTTTTATGTTTTAAGTCAGCCCAGTACTATAAAAATGAAACGTTTTATGAAGAAAGATAGAAAAAGAAAAGTATATGTTATTTTATAGTATAAACCTATATGATTTTGCTTTAAAAGAATAGGTTGTTTATAGAAGCTCACTTTTTTCCACCGTTCTCCAGACTTTGTTGATCCAGAGCCATAGGAGTTGAGCTTATTAGCAAGGTCATTCCACTGCTTCTCAACATCTTCTTTTGACTTTACTCCAAGCCCTACTACTCCTTTTGCTATAGTAGGATGTTCGGCAAGGAACTCTAATAAATGCTCTATTTGCCATTGCTGAAATATTTAATATTATAAATATAAAGTTACAGAATAAACATAATAATGTCACTATCAACTTTATACTTACTTTTTGAGAGGTTTTGTAGATAGGTCACAAATATGAACAAAATATTGCACTGGTGGAACACGAAAGTAAGGAATTTGCCACTAAAAACAGACACCAAACTATTTTTTCTAAGTTTTTTCGTAGTCGATAAGTTCCCGCGAAATCATCTGTTTGAACTTAACATTCCAACAATAGTTCCTTTAATTGCCGCTAAATCGCTTTAGCGCTAGTGGCTTAGCAAAAAGTGCATAGCGAACGACTAGCGAGCGATCACATACGTAATACGATATTTTTTTTTGCGATTAGCAATCGATCGCTTGTCGATCGCGTAGCCACCGCGCGATTTTCGCTGATTGCTAAATTTTACGTAATAAGGCGGCCGTTTGATATCTGGTCACTTCATTCCTGTCGAGCAAAGCAAATGTCGCTTGGTCACTCCCCTTGTTTACATATTTACATATATACTTTATTGCCTCAACACTATTGCACATTTCAACATTAATGTGCGCATTGAATGTTTTGGTTAGCAAAGGCGAAAATGGAACAACCCAACTATTATTAACAGTGATTTGCTGTGGCCCAATTTCAGCCGTAAAACCACCCTGTTCTGGTGAATGACGATATAAAGGATATCCATTTTCACCTGTCACTGTCTATTCTGTCTATGCGCAGGGATATCTTTTCTGCGACCATCTCTCATACTGAGAGAATTCCTGTTCGTGATACCACAAGGGCCACGCACCATATGCGTTTTCAACGATGGTATAGAGTACTGGGTCCTCCTCAGGATAAGGAAATTCAGCGCTTATCAATACATCAACATGATTGGGTCGAATTTTCTCCTGCAGCCATAGAAGGATACATATGTGCTTGCGGAAGTCCGCGTTTCTGCCACTTGACGCTGTACATGAAACAACGTTGACCAAAAAACGCTTTCTTTTGTGAGCAAATCTAATAGCAATTTGAATTTTAAGTGGAATATACTAGCAACAACATCATGTCGGTCATATGGGTCTTGGCCTGGCAATAGTTCCTCAGTGATTTCTATCCACTTCCTATTTGTAATGAATGTAATAAAGAGATCTGGCCGGCCATAATTTCGCACATAGCAGAAAGCATCTTGCGTACGTTCGTGCATATAACGTGGCCTTCCCGTGAAACTGGAGACCTCTGGAGACCTCATCTTGTACACAACAATGTGTACAAGATGAGGTCGGTAACTGAATTTTTAAGTGAGTTACAGTTCCTTATATACTAAAATTGTTATTCGTTCGTTGATATGGTGGCGTGTGACCCTTGTACAGAAATTGGTTGTTTGTAAGTCATTAAGAAATAGGATACATTAGAGTTTCCTCTGGGAAGGTCAACAAATCATTACTGAGTACATACAAACTCATTACTAAGTATATACTAATTAATATATAAACAATTATTAAATGAACATGAACAAAGGAATACCAATTCCTTACACCCTCCCTCCCTCCTTAAAAAGGGAATATTTAAAATAATTATTCACTTTTATAGGGTGGAATTTTAACTCACATGTCAGGATGCGCTGTAGCGATCGACGTGATATCCCTAAGGTCGGAGCACGCCGTCTAGTCCAGCGTTGAGGACTTCCAAGAACTGAGGCCCTGACACTTTCAACATTTTGCGGAGTTCGCGCCGTACGAGGGCGACTAGTCGATTTACTCTTCAACACTGATCCTGTTGTTCGAAACGAATTAACCCAACGAAGTATCGAGTTGCGATCAGGTACCGAACCATTCCGCGCGACATTAAACTGTAAACGAAATTTTCGTTGAACAGTGATGACAGATTCGTTTGATTTAAAATAGTGTTCAACAGCGAACACGCGATGCTGAACGTTCCACTGCTCCATTGCTACTAAAAGTACTAAAACTGTACACTCCAACCAACAAAATGGCGTCGCTCAGCGGTCATTGACCGCTCCCCTCCACTGGTACTACGTTACTCAAATCCATGCGTTCTTTTTGCGCCACCCTGTAATATTGGATGAAGATAATTATTTTTTCCCAAATAGAATAGCAACGGTCATTATAGAAATTTAATTCAGTAGTTACGAGAGTTGAGAAAGACAAATGTTCGTCTAAGTCTTGTTTCATTTGTATATTAAATATGTTATTATTAGTGTCTTTTGTATAATTCGCGAGTATTTCCAAATTTTTATTAAAAGTATCTTAATTTTTCTTAAATTCGGTAATAGTATTATTAAAGTTCTGAATAGTAGTTTTTACAACTTGAGATTGCAATTTTAACAAATTCATTAATTCGTGTTCACATCTATTCAAATTGTTAATTTCATAGTCCTTTTTGATATCCAACCTTGATTATTCCACAAACGATGGTAATATTCGGCTTCGTTTTTAAGTGTTTTCAGTAAAATTGATATGTTAGGCTTATTTTTAATTCGAGGTTAAATAGTACTATCAACATAGTCCTATTTAGGTAACCTTGAATTCCACCACTCTATAGCATTATTTGTTTTATGTCTGATGTTGTAAAAACACCATTTCTTGAGCAAAGTATAGCACGTTCACACAATCAAGTATTTTCTTGATCTATTATCTCGGAAACATTCCGGAACACCGAACCTATCAGTTCAGTTCATCCTCCGAAGACACGACACGGCCAAGTGTTTCCGGAAGAATGATCTGGCCGTTTTCTTCAGGAAGGATACCGACGCCTATTTTTAATAAGACATCGGAAAATTCTTGGGCATTTGAACGACCACCTAGTTGTGCTCGCATATTTAAAGTTAATTTTAACTTTTCTATTCGCGGCCATAGATAAGAGCGCTTCAGGGAAGCCCTAATTTCATCGGCTCGAGTGCCTCGCGATATCACTAGGAGGGTTTGCCGAAAATCGCCAGAAAAAAGGAATGTGACATTTCCCATGTGCCTTTCATCTCGGCGGATGTCTCGCAGTGACCGGCATTCATCCCAAACAATGAGGCAACATTCCTGATTCACATTCGTGATATCGCACAGGTTGGCATTTCGTTGGCGTCAATATCGAGTGGGATTTTAAACATTGTGTGAGCTGTTTTCCCTCCAGGAAGTAAGGTAGCTTTGGACGACTTTGTGAAATATTTGAGACTGTTCTCGTGTAAAATTTAATAAATTTTCTTTGACGATGGCGTTCAATTCCGTTGAGTTGTAGCTTGTTTCTGCAATGTATTCACGATTAATATGAACTTGATCAGGCAGTATTTGAGGTACAGGAAGGCCGTAGTCACTTAATGACTTACCTGCAATTGAAAAAAACATATCTTGTATAGAACAAAGTGCTTGATTTTCTGCTCTTTCATCGGTTGGATTAATTTCATGGTTCGAGTTTAGCCTCAGAGTGTGTAAAAAGTCTTCAGAAAGATTCGTCTTGTATTTGTCCCATAAGGTCAATGGGTCGGGAAGACCGCAAAACACTACCATTACAGAAAATAAATGACGCAATCGATTCGGTGAATCACTAACACATGCCTTCTCGAGGGTGTTACCCCAGTGTTCATCGCCTTCAAGAAAGTGAAGTGCTTTGCAAGCTGCTTGAAACGTAGCATACTCTAAACCGTCAATTGTTTTTAAAAACGTAAAAGCTGGGATGAACAGTATATACTCTTCCCAAGGCAGTCTTTGTATACACCTGCAAATCCCTCTACAGGAGTGCCGCGTCGACGTCGGTTAAAAATACCTCTCTGCTTATTATAAGTGTAATAAGCGGGCACTTTATCATAAGTTAACGTTCTTGCAAATTATCTTCTTGAAATAACGCGAAAAACGCTAAAAGGGTCGTTTGCCGTGGATTGACCACGCGCTCTCTTGCATTTTCTGTGTTGAAGTATATCCGTTGCCCATTTTCCAAATGAATGAAAAAGGATATCCATTTTCATTTGTCACTGTCTGTTCTGTCTATGCGCGGGGATATCTTTTCTGCGACCATCTCTCATACAGGGAGAATTCCTGTTGATGATACCACAAGGGCCACGCACCATATGCGTTTTCACGATGGTATAGAGTACTGGGTCCTCCTCAGGATTAGGAAATTCAGCGCTTATCAACATGATTGAATCGCTTTTTTTCCTGCAGCCATAGAAGGATACATATGTACATGCGGAAGTCCGCGTTTCTGCCACTCGACGCTGTACATGAAACAACGTTGACCATAAAACGCTTTCTTTTGTGAGCAAATCTATTAGCAATTTGAATTTTAAGTGGAATACTCTAGCAACAACATCATGTCGGTCATATGGTTCATATAGTTCATCAGTGATTTCTTTCCACTTCCTATTTGTAATGAATGTAATAAAAAGATCTGGCCGGCCATAATTTCGCACATAGCAAAAAGCATCTTGCGTACGTTCGTGCATATAGCGTGGCCCTCCCGTGAAACTGGAGACCTCTGGAGACCTCATCTTGTACACAACAATGTGTACAAGATGAGGTCGGTAACTGAATTTTTGAGTGAGTTACAGTTCCTTATATACTAAAATTGTTATTCGTTCGTTGATATGGTGGCGTGTGACCCTTGTACAGAAATTAGTTGTTTGTAAGTCATTAAGAAATAGGATACATTCGAGCTTCCTCTGGGAAGGTCAACAAATCATTACTATTATAATATACAAACTCATTACTAAGTATATACTAATTAATATATAAACAATTATTAAATGAACATGATAACATGCACAAAGGAATACCAATTCCTTACACCCTCCCTCCCTCCATAAAATGGGAATATTTAAAATAGTTATTCACATATAACAAAATAATACAATTAAATCAACTTATAATTAACATAAAATTTCACAGAAAATACAACTCAAATTACAAAAAATGATTCCATTTACATATTTATTATTTAGTTTTAATTTGCGCGATCCTGCAGAACGCCTTAAAGGGATATTTTCCTTTGAGGTTGTTGGAATTTCACTTTATATCTGTATCGCTAGTGTCATTATTTTGATTGTTTAAAGGTTAGGTTAGGTTTGTAATTCTTCCACAACAATTTTGCGAATCTCCAATGGCTAATTGTCTCGTTTGACGGGTACAAAAGAATTTTCTTAATATTAGATATTTTGCTATTTTATAATGATGTAGAAAGCTATGATTTTTAACTAAAACCAAAAATATAAAATATGTGTTATTGGTTATTTTATGGAATATGTTATCTTCATGCATATTATCTAATATTTTATTAATACTATCAATTTGATGACTTGCTATATCTAGGTCGTCAAAATTTTCATTTTTACTTAATGGAATAAATTCAATTTTATCTCGTATAGTATTATTTTTTAGTTTATTACAGCAATCATCGTTAGTGAAATCGAAATTTGGCAATACAGACACGCTGACACACTGATAAAAACTGAGTCTATATTTGTAGAATACAATACAATATTTGGAGAATACAATTATCAATTTTTCTTTAATGTTAAAATGCCTGTATCTTTTAGTTCTAAATCTAATTGTTCTTCGGTTTAGGTACATGCTATAGTGGATATAATTTTATTTGTATATATTTTATAATTACAAACATCATATGTTTTCATTTTGTAACCTAAACCATTGCTCATTTTTTATTAGGCTTATTCTAATATCACACATAGCGGGTGTATTGGTAACATTATTCAAAAATAAACTTATTTCACAATCATCCTTAGCGTGTACTGAGTACAAAGGTTTATTTAGTTTACAAATATAATTATTATTATACAATTTCTTGCAATTATAATCTTCTAAAGTAGTATAGTAGATTTTGATATTAGTAAATACTTTTCTTGAGGTAGTATAAACATATGTATATGTATGTATTATTTCTATTTAGGATAGGAACTGGAACTAAATTATACTTCTCGTAAGATTGTTGTATAACTAATGGTGTTTTGATTACAAAAACAATTCTGTTGTTCATATAATAAGAGACAATGTCAATGAGTGGTAGCAAATCGGATGCGGTGTCCATGTTTAAATCTGGTGGGTATTAAGTATGAGTTGGGATATGAGACAAGGTTTTCTTTAATTCATTAATATATTGTTCCGAATATTAATAATTAGATGTAGATTATTATTTTTCGCAAATAGAATAGCATCGATCATTATAGAAATTTCATTATTTAGTTTTTCCAACTTTCACTTCTATTGAAATTGTTAATGTCATCGTCATAACGCTTAGCATCTTCAACATCTAAAGTTCCAAATAATATTTTAAATAAGGTTCCTGCACCATCAATGACGGAAAGTTTAGTGCGATTATTTATATGGGAATGACCAATATTTAAGAATTGTATCTTGATTCCTTAAATGCGGATATAATTGTTCCAACACTAACATAGATATTTGACATAAATAAAATTTATTAAAAGTATCGTGGTTGCAGATTGTTCTACTTTTGTCTAATGTAGTTTTGACTAACTTATATTCCAACTAGATATATCGAGGTACGTGATTAAATTCCATTTAGATAGTGAATGGAATTTAATCACGTACCTCGAAAATCAATTCAAAATAGATTCCACCTTTGGTTAGCGATTTTATATTATAGAGTTCGCTTCGGCTTAATGTTGTAAGGGCGAACCTGTAACAAGTAAACCTGTAAATTTTTATTTAGCTGATTTTACGATTTACGTGAATCCTAACCTTTTTTCTATTAATTAATTGGGTAACGTTAACTGATGAATTAATTTCTACTATTTCATATGGACCTAAGAATATGTAATCGTCATAAGAATATTTTAATTCTGGCGGTGCAGTTATAAACGAGGGAAACGTTGGTTTATTCCCAAAAATTAATTCATGAGGTATGTACAGCGGTTTTATAAGAGAACATTGTGAAGTCTATCCATCTATCCCAATCAAGCTGATCTTCTTGGATGAAATGTCTGAAGTATTCTGTTAGGGTGGCATGACTTCTTTCCAGACTACCATTGGTCTGCGGGTGGTAAGTAGATATTTTTTTTATTTGAATAGAATCGAAACTTCTTTTAGTAGTTTTGACGTAAAGTCTGCGCCCTGATCGGTCAGAACACTCTTTGGGTCACCGAACTCGCAAATAAATTCTCTCACGAAGATATCAGCAATCGTTTCGTTGTGAGTAGGTATTTAGTTAGATCGTCTTGGAGCGTTAAAATATACTTATTTGTTACCATTAACGGTTAAGGGAAATGGTCCTACTATATCTAGACTGATCCTTTCAAATGCTTCGCTTGCCGATGTTGTTATTACCATCGGTTCTCTATGTTTTTTCCGTATTAATTTATTCTTTTGACATGATTCACAGTTGAAAATAAAGTTCCGCACGTCCTTTTTCATATTTTTTAAAGTTTAATCTATCATATCTATCTCCAAGGCGGGTTAGGTTTATTACATTCTCATTACTCTTATCAAATGTTCTTTGACTATATTTAGTAATTTAAAATAGGTTTTATAGGTTGCTTTCTCCCTATAATTTTGTTTTGTACAAATATAATAGAAAGTTGATTTACCTTCTTTAATTATTCACATTACACCACCATGTTTCACAATTGAATAATTGTCAATAGTTTTAACAATTTTTTTGTATATAAAAGTTAAACATATGTCTTGTAGGTTCTGAGATATCGAGATAGCATATTTTCATAGAAAGGCGGTGAGTGTCCTAGTTAATCGACCATAACTTGCTTAATCTAGGTTTGTTTAATCTCTCAAGTATAGCTATGTAAATGGATGGGATGATTTACACAGAACCATTTCACTTCTAACCCAGGCGTTACGTCCTCGCAGCCGGGTTAACTTTACGAGGTGATTGTATCATTGGACCGCTGCAGGCTATAAGTGGTAGCGTCAACTACTTTTGATGCGGTATGGACCATCGCGACGCGGGATAAACTTTTTAGCGGCGTTTGCCCTTTGTTGGTATCGTTAGAACCCTACAGTAGCACCTCATAACAGTGTCGACGATTGTCCGTTAGGAAGTCGGCAGGCGCGCGAATTTCTCGTCTGAAATTTAGGTACACAGGCGAACAGGCCTGTGTCTGCTTTCACCACAGAATTCATGGCGAACCTGGCAGTAGAAAGGTAGACGTCCCAGTACATAGTTCCTTTTTTTCATTTATACTTTTTCGAATTTGTATTGTCACTAGAAAATATTTCTCTAGTTTTTAATATAACTATTCGCCGTCGCCGCGCAAACTATATTTCATCATAAAACTCACCAGTCGCCTTCGCCGCGCAATCTATGTTTCGTCATAAAACTAGTGCGTTCCAGATAAGTGCTTGGCATTTGGCGATCCTCCCACCCTAATAGCCATATTTCAGTTGTAGTAGCCTAAAGTTACCCAGACACAAAATATCGATATGAATAAAATAAAATTGAATTTTTATGTATTTATAATTTATATAACCAATATATAGTACACTGATAAATACTATTTATTAAATAGGCATAATCTTACTTTAAAACACTAATAAACTTTTAAACAAACAAAATTTATTGTTCGTCAATAAACTTTGTTTGTCCATAGACAAGAATTTTGACGTTTTCCGTAGTAGCTGATGTGCTAGACTAGCACTGCTAGTACTTGCGCCAGATCTATCGGAGACGTACACTTTTTTGCCAGCGTGTAAACTCGCCATTACTTGGTTTAAAGGTGTTCGAACATACCTCTTACATTCAAGTGGGTGGTAGGGATTGCAATCCGGTCATCCGGCATGCTTTTAGATCTACCGGATCTGACGAAACGGATCCGGTGCCGGATCGGGTAAAAGTCTAAATCGGTTATCAAAGTTGTTTTGTAGGGAATGTTACTTATAATGTAGCACAGTTTCCATCTCGATATGCCGATTAGAACTCAAGATATTGACAGTAGCAATTTACTGTCTTGTTTTTTTTTTTAATTATAATTTTTATTTATAGTTCGTACAAATTACTTCATCATCATTTTTTAACATTCAACAGAAGCAAAATTTTAACAATAAACAATTTTTTTCCTAACCCTATAAATAAATTAGCATTTTTAAATAAAACTAGGCCTAATGGTCGGTCCGAAACTTCAATCTGAACCATTTTTGTATTTCAACATTTTTACATTACAATTATATACAAATGAAATGTCTGGAGTAGTTCTAAATCTGATAACGTTTTTCTTATCGGCTTCTAGATCGGTTACTTTATGTAGTATATCTATTTAAAGTAAACGATCTTTACGTATGAAAAAAACATGTAAATAGAGTAATCATTTTATAAATATAGGTTAAAAGATTGCTTTTGTATTTTCAAACTATTTTATTACTGAATGTTATTCAAATTAATGATAATCAGAACATATTTTATTGGAGTAGTTTCATTGAGATAATCTGCCGAGTCCGACCGGATCCGGCGTAAATCCGGTAGAATCCAGCCGTATTGAAAGTGATACCGAATTGCAATGTGGGTGGGTTCGAATTCGGAGAATGGCTATCAGCATGTGAATTCTGAGAATGTGAAAATTTACAATGACATATAGCGCGTTCTTGCGCCGCCGGCGCGGCGCTGTCTACTAGTATCACATTCCGCGTTACAATGTCACAACAATGTTGTTTTGTTACATTAGACTCTCTATCTTATACATTTATACAATCAACACAAAAAAATTATTTCATTAATTACCTATCATTTAACACTGAGCTGAACTGAGCATAGTTTGTCATTCTTGCTATCTGATTCATAGGGACAATAGATAAATTAAACTGGAAGCCGCCTCGCCCGACATTTATCCACGCTAAACGTTCTGCTCATACTGAGTTGGCAACCGTGTCAAGACTAATACTTTTTTACTGTTTCTTCTCCAGCTAGGCAATTTTTCCTGGTAGTTCTCTCATTTTACGCAGGAGGCTTCTGAGATCCTATTTTGAGGGATACGCGAAAACGAAAATTTGAGGAATGTTTCAGATATTTAATCACTTCTAACGTACAATAGACAATGATGTCGTATAAATATTGAAAAAATAAATTAAAGAAAATAAATTTTCTCTGTCATTTCATCTTCTTTTCAGCCTCTTTCAACCGCTTGGGTGTAGGCCTCCTTCCTTTCAAAATATACTTGGGATTATTTTCTCAAAAACTCCTTAACACTATACTTGTTTATATTCTTATACCAGTTGCTGTTCAGGTTGTCCTTTGATATACATAGGTTCCTGGTTTAATTAGCAATAAATAATGCAGTAAAATAAAACTATCACATATAATCATCTAACAAACTAGATAAAAAATTACCAATGTGAAAAAAGTTTATGTCGGTGTCTTTCCTTTTATATGACACAAATGTTTAACTTCATAAACTTTAAATCACCCATACCTACATACACACTTGTTTTTGTGTTGTGTTCGAATATTCTCCTCAATAATTTTAATGTCTTGTTTAGTGAAATATCTGTATATTGTATCTAAATATGCATTACAATACTTTATAAAGATGCTTAATTTTGAAACCTTGAGAAAACAGAGTTGATCTACGAAAAGTATTTCGTACTGATTTTCTCTCTGAAGATTCATTGCAGACGAAAAATTGAGATAACCCCCATTGTCTTTCAAAAAGGAGCTCAAAGACTTTTCGTCAAAAAGGTGAATTGATATTGGAGGAATGCTACTTATAGCACCATAAAATACATTACTCCTACCTCGAAAGGAGCTCGGTAGGCACACTTTAAACTGTTTTAGGACATTAGCTTTGAGTTTATCACCAAAGATCTATCTGCCTGTCTTTCTGCATTACATACCTTCCAATTTTTTCCATTTCCAATACCAACAACTTTACTCGATACAGAATTTCATTATCCTGACCTTTTTCGGTGTGTTAACTGAGGTTTCTAAAGGCGATGTAGCCTGCACTCTGCACCATCTGAAGAAAAGGAGGCTCATTTTAAAATAATGCCTCATAATTGACAATTCCAGCGTTAAACAGTGCAGAATGTCTCTTTCGCAAAATGTCGCTACAGGAAGTTTGAATAAAATGTAGATTTTACAAGCAGAATCATTTCAATACTCGTAAATGATTTTGCAACTTCACTATAAGATATAAATATTCTGTTATACTCAGTACATATAAATTGTGATGATGGAATATAATGTTGTGAATAATGTACAAATATTAATAAGAATTTATTTATTCTGTGTTTCATATTATTTT
>JADGIL010007506.1:267-18031 GCA_020352625.1 Cactoblastis cactorum | reverse complement strand
TACTTAAATATCACAAACAAATATTTGTATTATGAGAGTACTCGTAATGTATCGTCTTTTTTGTAGATTCCAGCATCGGCAATGGAATATGATATTAAGGGAGCATAAAGACAAAAAGCGCGTGGGTTTGTGGCTTACTCCAGAACGATGCCTCGAAATTTGGGATATTCTTAATACCACTAAACAGAAAACCTATCAGAATAAAAGAATCTTGAAACATTTACTTTGTATGGTAAAGTTTTATAATAAGAAGCTGAAAGAAAAATTAAGGGAAATAAAACCTTCTGCTCAGACAAAGAATGAGATAGATTCTGATATATCTACAATTTTACGAGAAAATACTACGAAAATTCAAATGACTGATGACGTGCCTATAAAAAGACCATATGTGAAACCTGAACTTATTTTTAATGGAGTTAGTTTTCCATTAACATTTTTTTTGAATGAGGTCTTCTTAAATGAGATAATTTTTTATTATTCCATAGTTTTAATAAATATGCAGCAGTCAGGCATTATTATTTTTATTTTGAACCATTGAACATGTTTAAACTGTTTAAAGTTAATAGTCGTTTGTTGTTGTTACTAACTACTTATTTTTCAGAACAAGTTCAATGTTTGTTTCGAGTGCATTCAGCCGAACGAAGGTGCGACAATAAAATGCAAGTCGTGTAAACTTGTCGCGTTTTGCTCCATGGACTGCATGAAGGCGAACATCGATCGAGTCTTTTGCCATCCATGCAGTGACTATTTGAAAAACTTTTATTTTCCCTCGCCTTTGTCTTCTAGTTATGATGAACCAATAATTAGCAATAATAAATAATCGTTTTAGAAATTTCTTTGTTTATTTTGTTAATAATCTTACTAGAATACTTAGATTATTTATCTAGAATATTACTGTTACGCTGATTTTGGCGCCACAAGTGCTTTGTCACCGTGTCCGCCGCGTCGTTTACTTCATCTCCTACATTACATGTTTGCTTCATACAGCCACTTTTGGATGCTTGATGAAACGGTCAGTCTTTTTAGCCATTGGTTCAATAACCTATACCAATGAATTATAAAAAAATTATTATAAAAAAGCATAATTATTATGATAATATGGCAGTATGATTCTGTTTTCATGAATTTCACGATGAATAAAAAAGTAAAATGTCATTAAGTATGGCGGGCTACCGATTGTGGGGTGACTCTTGTTGTGTTTGATAATATTTTGATTTCGATTTCATGAAAATATTTTGTCGGACTTTTGTACTTAAAAAGACTTTAATAAATATGGCATCAGTTCCGAAAAAACCAAAATTGTCATCGTCTTCCACTAATACAAGAAGTGGGAATAAATCTGATCTTGAAGAATTTATGAAAAGCATACAAACCAAAAGGGAGGAGACAGCCGAATCAATTTTACAGTACAAATTTAACAAAAAACGATTAAGAATTGTGTCTCAAGAACAACTTGTGTCAGACGATTGTGAAGGCATAGTTTATTGGATGTCCAGGGATAGTCGGGTCCAGGATAACTGGGCATTTTTATTCGCACAAAAACTTGCTCTGAAAAATGAAGTTCCTCTTCATGTGTGTTTTTGTATCATAGCGAAATACTTGGATGCCTCCGTCAGACAATTCCATTTTTTACTTAGAGGTAAAAAGTTACATTTTATTTGACAAAGCATGTATGTAAAATTGGTTAGAGCGGGTATATTACAATATATCCACTCTATCCAATTTTTTTAATAAAATAATATTGTATTTATTCATACATTTGTAATACAAAATAAAAAATAAAATGTTTATAATCATACTTGTGGGAAGTAGATACTAATATGTTAAATTTCTTGTTATTAGGTCTAGAGAAGGTAGCAGCAGATTGTAAAAAGCTTAATATATCTTTTCATTTACTTGAGGGCAGTGGGGCTGATGCTTTGCCACAGTGGGTCAATAAACATAAAATTGGGGCTGTTGTGTGTGATTTCAATCCCCTAAGAGTCCCGCTCAGCTGGCTTGAGGGTGTTAAAAAGAAAATAAAGAAGGATGTGCCAGTAATACAGGTTGGTTAACATTGCATAAAAGTAATTTCTAGGTAGGTTACTTGAAAATTCCTTTTTATTTAATTATTTCTTAAGTTTACGCGAATATTAGACATTTAAATGAAATAAATTTAACGAATTTTATCACGGTTTAATCACTACCCACAAAGGAATTTTATACTGTTTTAAGTTCTCTATGTGTAACTATTTATTGAGCTGACGACAGCTGAGAAGACAGTCTTCCATGAAGATGGATGCTGAAAAGTATGCGAAACGTTGGAGCTCAATAAATAGTTACACATAGAGAACTTAAAACAGTATAAAATTCCTTTGTGTGTAGTGATTAAACCGCGATAAAATCAGTTAAATTTGTTTCATTTCAATCCTTTTTATTTATTGAAAATCTTAATTAAGAAGTGGTATCTACTTTTCAGGTTGATGCTCATAATGTGGTTCCATGTTGGATTTCTTCTGACAAGCAAGAATATTCAGCTCGGACAATCCGGAATAAAATCAATTCAAAGTTGGATGAGTTTCTCACAGAATTTCCACCTGTCATCAAACATCCATATACAAGCAATTTTGATCCTGAGGTGAGGAAACTGACTTTTATTTTATTCAGAGAACATANNTATAGTCTTACAAAAAAAAACAATAAGTAAGTAGGTATTGACCAATTCCATAATCTTGCATTATAAAATATATATGTATGTGGTGAGGTTATATGATGTTAAAACTTTTCTGCAAGGCTTACAATTGTTCAATTTCTATCTATCAAGTAACTTTCTAGAAATTAATTATACTACTATTCTTGTGTATGTATACTAGCATAGAGGCTCTTGTATGTCTAGGCACTCATTTCATGGCTTTTATAAAGGCTTACTTAAAATTTTTGTACTTTATAGAGGTTGTAGCAACAAATTACAATGAATTTGGGTAAAATAATATGCTGATTATGATATGCCAATATTTTTTGTTCTATTATAAGATTCCATTTTAGCCTATAGACTGGGCAGAAGCTATTGATTCCCGAGAAGCAGACAAATCAGTAGGGCCAGTAGATTGGGCAAAGCCAGGCTATGATGAAGCCATGAGGATGTTGAAAAGTTTCCTGGATACAAGGCTCAAACTGTTTGCTTCTAAAAGGAATGACCCTACGGAAGATGCTCTCAGTAATTTGTCCCCATGGTTCCATTTTGGTGAGATTGTGAATTTTTTAATTTTATGTCAATCTAAACCTGTTTTCATACTACATGGATTGATGTTTATGACATTTATCATCATTAGAAATCGACTGGACAAATTTTAAAATTTGTTACTTTTTTGTGTAAAATCTGGACGCCATATTATTTCATACTTTTTTTTAAATTTTTGTATCATGCTTAGATGCACACTATATTACTGTTAATCAGAAAAGACTAATTTCTATTAAAATGTTAAGTAAAAACAAAAAATAATGATGACTAAACTAAATAAAAATTTTCAGGTCAGATCTCAGTCCAACGTGTGGCACTATGCGTCCAACAATACAAATCCAAGTACACAGAGAGCGTGAATGCTTTCCTCGAGGAGGCGATAGTGCGACGGGAGTTGGCTGATAACTTTTGCTTTTACTCTGAGTATTATGATTCTATAAAAGGGGCCAGTGCTTGGGCACAGAAAACACTGAATGATCACAGGTTTGTTATACATATACATATAGGGAAAAAATCACAGATTGATTTGATTCTAAAGTAGTTTGAATGAGACTGTTATGAGAGACTCAATCAACAATACTAAACTTTATGTAGCAGTCAGCCATGTTTAATCATTATACCACGGAACTTAAATTTATATTCTCGTTATCTAAATGTATTACATGTTGATCTGGCATAATCTGAGCATTTGTGTCAGTTTGTAACTTATTTTTTCGGCAAGAGCATACCTGATTGTCTAATTTTATTTGTCTAAATTGTTTGAAAACAATTTCATTTTCATATTTTTTAGAAAAGACAAAAGAACGCACATTTATACCCTAGAAGAGTTATCAGATGCGAAGACACACGATGACTTGTGGAACTCTGCGCAGCTACAGCTGGTTCGGGAAGGCAAGATGCATGGCTTCCTGCGCATGTACTGGTGCAAGAAGATCTTGGAGTGGACACCCAGTCCCGAAGACGCTCTGAAGTACGCCATCTACCTTAATGACCACTACAGCATCGACGGGCGGGACCCTAACGGTTATGTTGGTGAGAGAAAAAATTATATACAGATTTTTTCAGATGCTCATTCTTTTTTTAAATAATATAAATGTTTGTTTATTCCGATTCTTAACTCACTCTAGCATAGGAGATAATAATAATTAGATGAATAAGGATATAAAGATCTTCAGAACTCTTTTACGTCCTGTCTTTAAATCTCCTATCTATATGGAAAATAGTTTCGCTCATTAGAAAAACTTGTCCGTGACAATACGGAGGGCGTGCGTAGCGCGTCATTGCCTTTTTACGTGTGGCGTATGACACGAGTACAGAGCCATTTTATAAAATAATAAATACGCCCAAAAATTTAATTTTAGAAGGCTTTTAAAAAATTCATAAGAGATTTCTATGCACATGACAATAGGCGCGCTAGCAGCTTCTATTAGCGTTAGGCAGGCGTGCCATGAAAAGATATTCCGCCCACAACCAAAACTTTATGAAAATTGTCGCCGCATTGACTCTCTTAATAACATACTAATTATAATTTGCTTGCAATATGTGTGGTGTCCAGGTTGCATGTGGTCGATATGCGGCATCCACGACCAGGGCTGGGCGGAGCGCGCAGTGTTTGGCAAGATCCGCTACATGAACTACGATGGCTGCAAGAGGAAGTTCAACATCAACGCGTTCATCGCGCGCTACGGCGGGAAGGCTCACAAGTACGTGCCCAAGACTATCAGCGATAGAAAGAAATGAAACAAATAGCGTCGACTAAAGTAAGATAAATAATTATTATTTATTGCGTAATAATTATGATGAAGGAATTGCATGAAACCGATTTCAATCGTTACATAAAACTGTTCATAAAGTTCATAACAGTTACATAAAGCTCGGTTAGGTAACCGAGCTATGTATACATGGAACATATTTAAGATTAAAAAAAGTACTAGGTAAGTTACACTTTTTACGTATTGTAATATTTATGATTAAAAGTTATACTAACTTTTATTAAAGTTTAATCATCATCATATTTGTTAAGAATAACGTAATATTTTTTAATATTTCACTACCTCAATTTTATTATTAAAGTCATTTGTTAAAAATTAATAATATTATTTCAAATACTTTAAAGGTGTTTTTTTAACGTCCGTATTTAATAATCTAGCTATCAAATATCAGAAAAATAAAACATCAATTGATTATAAATATTTTTATTTTGAATGTGATTGTTCCATAATTACACAATCATATACTCCGATAATCTTCGTAAAATTAGAAATAGAAAAATAATATCAAAGAGCTATTTTTATTGGAACATTGGTGAGTCAAAGTTTATGTAGCATGAAAATTATGGGTATTTCATCCGAATTCAATCGTTTGTTAGTCATAGGTTACACAATTTTGATTAATTACGGCTTGCATCTTTAAATAATATGTAAATCTTACAATCTTTAAACAAAAAAGCACAATCTGAACTTGCTCATCAAACTGAATTTTTCTATTATGTCTCATTACTTAATTATTAAAATTATACATTATAATAATTAAGTCTCTACGAAAGAAAAATAATTAGTAATATAAATCATGATTTCACCACACAAAACAACAAAGTAACTCGTAAGAAATCTAAGAGCATACATTGACTGCATTGTATTTATTATGGATATTGTAATTTATTATGATTTTAGTATAAATACCCGAGTAACTGTTTCGATTATGAACACAAATTGTGGCTCGCTTCTATTTAACATATTCCACTAATACACAGTACAGCACAAGGGTTATACACCTTTATAATAGCTTACAATAAGGCTCTCAATTAAATTTCATAGAAAATTCGAGATAAACATGTCAAATACGGAGAGGAGCGGTGACCGGGACCGAACCAGTAAATCAGTCTGAAAATTGCATCGTCAATATTGGTAGGTGTCGAAATAGGACGTCGAACGGTCTGGCCCCGCTCTCATCAAAATCATAGGTATGAAAAAAAAAGGTCATCAAAAAGAGGCGACAAACTACGTTTTAGAACTAATTGATTGATGTCTATGCTCCCCTGTGTAAGTGTGTGTGTGAAAGCAGAGCTAGATTCGCTGTCCGGGCGCGTGACGTCACGGCTACTGCACGCAGCACCCGTTCTTGTGCCCGTTCTTCTTCAGGCGCGATTTCGGTCGGTACTTTTCCAGGTAAGAGAGCTGCTTCGCGTTAATGGCTCCGCGTCTTTGACTGTAATACAAATAATAAATTATTAATAATAATTTATTTTTCATTAAAAACCAATCATATAAGTATAAAGTGCAATTTAATGGCTTTGCGCATAAATGGTTTGGCTTAGGTAGTTAGTTGATTGACGTGCTATTTAGCGATATCATTTGATACTTACAAACCCTGATTATGGTTATGGTCATTTTCGTAATAAGTCAGTGAAATTTCGATATTTGCTAACGACAGCCTACACAATAAAAAATATCTATAGCGTCTTAAACGCTTATCAATACTGATAATTGTGTATTCATGTTTGCATAATAAACAAAGAATTCGGTCCAAGACGCGCATCACTTGTTATTTTTTTATGCAAACAGCTCAAAGTAAATACTTATCACGAAGTTAATTTAGCGTCAGTCAACACTGCGCATATAATCTTAAACAGGTGCATCACGATCAAATGCCTGCGTCGTTAAATTCGGAAGTATTTACAAACAATGGAATTTTATAAAAAAAATTACACTTGTATATTTATTTCGCAATACCATTAAATCGTTTATTTTGTTGGAGAGGTTTGAATTCAAAGTAATCTTATCTTTTTACCTTCAAGTTGAAAATAAATGCACATCTGATAGTTCAAACAATATTTAAATTAGATGTTTAAAATATTGGTCAATGTGACCTATGATTATCTCGCGTTTTTTATGTTTAGGACCATCTGACCTTTCTGAAAGCTTTGAAGTTTGTTTTTTCCAATACTGTGTGAGTGTTTGTGTAAAACAAAATTACTCATGATACAAAAGCAATATAAACCTTTGAATCTCAATTGGCAAAATATTTGTTTTATATAAACATTTTGTTGTTTGGTCATGACATAATAAAATGAAAATTTTACTGGTATAATTGAATAGAAATACAAATGATAAGTGACCCATTATGATTTTAACATAGTACTAAAACTTCCTGTGTAATTTGAATTCTTTATTAAAAAAAATATATATATTCTCCAATTCAAAGTTCTTCTGATATAAGAGATTGACTCTTAAACGCGTGGTTTTACCCGCACTGCTCAAAAAGTAGCCTACAGCCTTCCTCGATGAATGGATCTACACTAAAAGAATTTCGAAATTGGACCAATAACTTAGATTAGCACATTGAACCAAACAACTCTTCCGTTAATGTTAATTGATATACATTTATGTCAAATGAAAATGTCCTTTGAGTCTTCTTCATGACTTGGCCCTATCTACCCCATTACTGATAAAGAAAAAGTACAATAAATAACTAGACTCGCAATCACACCGCTTAAAAATGTCCTCGGGTAAACACTGCTCATTGCTTATAAAGGAACAGTCTTTAACTAGTCTCCTTAGTTTGACATGGTTTAACTTGCACACATTAAGACTTATTTTCTATTCTAATACACGATTCTGGAAATGGATCTTTGTCGAAATAATCATAGTTGTCATCTTTATTGCAATGAGGACGATATTTTGTTTGGAACTGTGAATCTAGTTCTTTATTTTTGATCGAAGATTGTGTTTAAAAAAAAAAAAATGTGTACTCACTCCCTGATGGTCTCGACGGCCTCCTCATACTTCATGCCGAGCTCGATAAGTGCAATAGCCACCATGACGGGCGCTCGGCCCAGCCCCGCCACGCAGTGCACCGCCACCGCCGCCTCAGGTTTGTTCTGAGCTCTGAAAAAGAATGCATTCGTTAATTATAGACGACCTCGTTCGTGTCGTGGTAAAGTCCTTGACACTGAATCAAGAGGTCCCAAGAATATATTTATTTATTATAATTTAATTATTTTAGAATATTACAATCGCGATTATGTCCGGTTACCATTGATAATATTTTATTTATTTACTAAAAACCTTCTGAAGTAAGATTCTTAGATTATTTTAATTCAAAAACATTGCCACTGACACAAAAAAATATGACTGTCGTCACTAAAAATAACTCTATGGTCAAAAAAATTAGCCAAATTCTTTACCCAAGATTTACACTACATACATGTTGTATAGTGGTATGGAGCCACTACTAGTAGTAGTATGGTGCCACTACTTGTAGTGGTGTGGAGCCAGCTACAGGCTTCTTTTTAGCCTGTAGCACGAATGGGCCGGCTCGTCCGGTGAACTACCACACTCCCACAGAAGACCGACGCCTGAATGGCGGTTACCAGCCGCCATGCTCCGTCCGGTNNGCGGTCATCACTTAACATCTCGTGATCCGCCTGCTCGTTTGCCTCCCTCTGACATAAAAAAAAAATGAAATAGACTGGAAAGTTCAATGCATTTATTGTCAACTGTTGCGTACATTTAATTATGAAATTACTACTCGTGCCAATATCGATTATCCTAAGCCTTATAAAAACCTCTTATTATATGAAGAACTATTCTTAGAGCTATTAAATGCTATTTATAAAAGTGTTTGTTTTGAATTGGTTCACATGAATTTGTTTGATTGACACGGTGGCTTGAAACGCTATGGAACCCTGCCAAAATGCCTAACCAAACAGTATCTTTATACGACTATTATTTCGGCATGGAGCTATATACTACAAACATTTTCTGTTTGTTTCAGCTTTATATGGGTATTGAGTAGCGAGTGTTATGAAATGTCACTTTAAGAAAAATTTAGTATCACTTCCGCCTCAAAATACATATGTACAAAGCTACTAATTTGTCTATTTAGTAGGACCAACAGGAAAAGTAGGTCTACGTGTCTCTTATTTAATTAATAGGAAGAAAAGTGCAAATTCAGCACAGCATAGACCAAACTACACGTACAGCGCTGTTCGACGTGCCATTTTGCATGATACTGCACATTTTACACGTTGTTCAGACCCGCGCTCAACTATAAACTATTCATCATCGATGAAATAAACTAGTGCGCAGTTTTGAGATGCCTTGTGATTTTTTCTCTCATGATATGTTACACATCTAGACGTATATTAAAAATTTTAAAAAATTAGAAATGACTTAGGTTTTCTTCTTTTAAATGTACCAATAAACTACTGACCGTGGGATAGTATACCAATTTATAAGCTACTCACTTCTCGCGGAGGATCTCGAACCATTCCTCGACCACGTTAGCGGGCGGAAAGGTGCCATCGTCATAGGCCAAGTCGCGCACCTCAATGCCTTCGGCCTTCAGCGGCGCCGTGTCGTAGCTCGGCTCGCACACGCGCACCACAGTGCAAACATTGTGCTTGCGCAGCTCCTGAAAACGCAAACATGTCTTTAACCAAATTGCTAATTCGGAGTTCCTTAGTTCTAGTGGTAATTAAGTGGAAATCGAATTAAGTTCGAAAGATTAACGCCTGCATTGGTTATCCGAAAATTGGTGGAGTTTTCTTTATTGTAATCATGGTAACAATTTAAAGAAAGAAGCTAATGCATTGCGAAACATATGAAACTACTTTTTTGAAATCGTTGCCGAATTGTTTGTGCAATCGATTCAGACAGACGATAATATCACAAACTAGTACATTCATAAGACATCACAAAATACGTACAAGGTCAGAGAATGACGAATACTTCATTTCGTGTGTTCTTTCGTCCTCTGTTGTCTGGTCTATTACTTAAGTGGTCGTTTCCTGAATTGTGTTGTGTAGTAGCCGACAGTAAACGGTAGCTATAAGCAATTATTGGAAACCAATTGCAACATGCTATTCTACTTTTTTTTTTGTTAATTAGTGATAATTTTCAAAGAAATAAAGTTGAATTACTGATAATAACCTGAGCTATTTTTAGTGAAATTTGCTTAAACTGATGCTTAATATTTAAATAAATGAGTCCTAAATCTCCACTCGAGAATTTCGGAGTAACAAACCATTAAATAGTTTATTATTTTTATTTCCAAAAAAGGTTATTCTTTTAACTGTACAATCTACATTATCTGATCGTCACATTCATAGACGTATCGTCAAACAATTGACCTTGATGGGCAGTATCAGTCATAACTCAATATCACATACTAAGTAGCATAGTTGACATTCAATATTGACGAAGATCAAGGGAGGCCAATTCTTTGGTAAATATGAAAAGAACACTTAATCCATGGACAATGTAGTATTTAAATAATAAATTCATTAAAACTTCCATGAATATTAAACAGGAATATATATTTTCCCGTCTTCTCTTTCTTTACAATAGTTCCAATCTAAATTCAAAAGCTGTGTACTAAGATTCCCAGTCTAAAACAGGGAACCCATTATATAATTAAAAACTTGTGAATTATCATCGCTTCTTTTTTCTGCATATTATAAATGCATTATTTATTAAACCACGTAAGGCCGTGCCTGGCACCGGAGCTATGTCCGGTGTAGACGGCCGTGGTAACAATATTATATTTCTCCCGACTAGATTTACTGTATTATTAGTACTTAACTTCTGTTGAGTTTTAATAATATTTGCTTTTTACTTTAAATTTATGCATATTTGTCCATTCTATTGATGTAAGATATGGTATAATAAAAATAGACGTATGTACATATGTTGCGCCATTTCTTCATTTGCGCTTTGGAATGATAGTAAAATTAAGTAAACAAGTGACGTCAATCAAATTTAAGCGGAGGTAAATTTATAATAATAGTAAATTATTATTGTAATTGTAAATATTATCAGGATACTACCGTTGAGGGGGTCTGCAATGGCGACAGAAGCATTTATGAGCCACAAGTGAACGTAATTGGGGAAACTTGCGAGCCCCCAACAATGGTTTCGGATTGTTTGTGTATCGTTCGGCGATTGTGGGCCGCGACATGTATTATGCATTATCATGCACGAATAAATCGTACCCAAGGGTCCAATGTTATTATCAAGAACTTATGTTGAAAACATAAATACATATTTTTAGTTGATAGCAACACCACCCTTCTTCTCGTGTCGTCATTTCTTGTAAAGGCCAATAAATGGCTTCATACATTCAATACAAAATATTTACTTGTTCAATTCAGTTCAAAACATAATACAGAGATACTTAACAACTTATTACTTTATTGAATAATGCGAAAAGTAATAGGATAAAGAAATAGGACATCGAACAAGTCTAATAATCACTGATATCACCAATATTTAACATTATTGCGTCGATAAAAACAACAGTATTTGCGAGTAATAGCACATAATATAATTCACCTATTTTAATGGTTATGTTTGCTTTTAAGATAAATACCTAATTATCAAAGCTTCTGTTAGAAATAGGTAATATATTTATTTACTAGAAATAAATAAATCAAATCTTGATGAATCTATTGTGACTTATAACCTTTCTCAAGATCAAAACTATGGAACTAATATTTACAACTAGCTAATGCCCACGACTTCGTCCGACTAATGGATACTATATCTTGTCAGCCCCTTGCTCGGTTACAATAAATTATATCTCTCGGGAACCGTACATTTTTCCGTGATAAAAAGTAGCCACAGTAGTTTATAATCTAGTCATAGTCCATCGCTGTGCCAAAATACATACAAACATACAGACAGAAATTCTAAAAACAATCGTTTAGGCTTCTATGGTCTTATAAAAAGCCCCTATATATGTTTTTCTTCAATATCTCCCATGTTCAGACATAGCTCAGTTACAATTTTATTAGATGTATAGATGAATAACTTCAATTTCTAATAATTGATGGATTGTCGTAATCTATATTTGGAACCTTTTAATTAGTATTGATTAATTATTATATATCAATTAAAATAAAAAAAATGAACACCAGAAGTTCAAAATAACCCAAGCTTTCTTGTATTAAAACGCGTTGACGTATTTAGGTTACTAAAGTTGATGATTTAGGAAACTGATAACTTACCTGCAGATAAGTTTGGATGGTGACGTCGGAGGGGCGGTCGGTGATGAGGAACCGCAGGTTCTTGTACTCGATGAGAGATGGCGCCGGCCTGATATCCTTCTGCTTCATGATGCCGGGGTGGTAGTTTCTCGAACAATCAGACAACACTCGCGTCAGAGGTCTCACGCTCCGTCACAGTCAACAGGCAAACTGTCACTCTATTTCCACACAACACACAGCAGTTTCCTTGCTTTTTTTTAGAAAAGGTCCAATTATAACATAGGAGACACCCGCATGGATGGCGTTTTCAACCACTTGAGTACATTCGAAGAAAACCAAACAAAAGTACTGAATGTGGAATTAAATTAAATTATGCGTTGAACATAAGTTTTTGTTTTTCACTCGAACTTCGGCAACTCAATGATATGCTCCAATTAGCAGTGGACTCCGAATTTAAGGTAACTGAAACAATAACAAGTTGTTATTAATGAGAAGCAGCGCGCCGGACGAACGGCAAGTTATCATTTTGAAATTTTAATAAATGTGTATTTGCGTCAAAGCCAGAGCAAAGACTGAAGTGGCATAAAAATAAGCACTAAAAATAGACGTAGATATTCTGAACTGAAGCGAAGTTTCGATCATGTGAGCATTTGTGCGTTCGGCTCCCGTCGTAGTGCCGAGCCAACACAGCGTCACAAGTTAGCACATTCTGATTGCTATCCACTATACGGTGGTAACTTCGATAGTAAACACTCAACAACAAACTATTATATTTACACGAACATACTTATTTCAAGCAGTCGAATAATGCATAGCGCGAAACACACTGCGATATTTTGTGTATCACGTCTTGCCTTGGTCGGGGATAGATAACGACTGATAGACTGACGCCAGAGTATGATCGCCGATATTAATCCTGTCCTAATCTTTTCACGTTCGTGTCCATGTTAAAATACTATTGGCACTCATCTTTGTGTAACGTTGACTGGATATCCTAAGAAAAACTAGCGATAACTAGATATTATTGCATCTTAAATGTTAAGACTTCTTTGGAATCTTCCTCATCTTAGTAAAGCGTGGCCTTTACACTAAATAATATTTAACAACAGTTAACTATTGATGTCTTACCTGTGGGTGGCTGTACGTGTAAAATCGCGCGGGGTGCGTATTATCAGCGCGCGGTCCCAACTCATGGGTGAAAGTGCACGCTCTGCTCCCTCGCGGCTAAACGCCCTCTAGTTTATTTGTGTTGGGCCTGGCAATACTCCGCGCTGTCCAAGCGGAACTCCATCAATGTCGCCACAGAAAGGATCTCCAGCTAAAACAAACAAATAACACTCTTAATGTGTTTATAGTCCACCGAAAATTCTTGGAAGCATTAATCTATCATCAACAAATAATTTAATGATAATTTAATGAAATCGGGGTGCTAATGACATCATTAAGTAGGGACAATTGAAATATATAGTTTAACTGATAAAAGTTATCGCTATGATACTAATTGATTGTAATAACATTTACGTCACTTACTTAGCAATTTATCTAGGCACTAATCGACATGTTCCTTATAAATTGAGGGTCCTGACATTCCTGTAGAAACAACGGAATGGAAGAGAAGAGTGAAAAGAGAACAAAGCTTAAAATATCGTTCATAATCCACAGCACTAACATTTTTAATTGAAAAGGAGACGTCTTCGGAACTAAAACACTTGCTTTTGCACTAACACGGAAAACACAAGATACGGAGACAACGTCGCTATCTATACTCAAGACCGACGGCGCAACAGATTTTGGCAAGAAATCATGGCGTGGGATTGGCTACGTCATATATTTACATTTGAAATGCTATAAACATTTACAAAACTTGTCGGTAGAATAGGACCACTCCTCCATCTTCTTTAAATACAAGCAAGAATATAAATAATGAATGAAATAATATGAGTAACAAGATATAGCTTTGCAAATAAACTATTAGCTGTACGAAAATTGGGGAACAGTCAAAATAAAACTGGACTGTTGAAGACAAAACGCTCGAGAAAAACAAAAATCTTACCTAAGAACAAAAACTGTTTTCTCGCCATCATTGTTATTTTACCCAATGAATTATAATAGCAGCTTTTCGCAGCATGAGATAATAGGCCAATTTATTCTCTTAAACTGCGAGATATAAATACATGACCAGTTTCTAACTTTGTATTTGATCATCAATTAATATATTTTAGTGAATTTAAATTAGATAAAATCTAATTAAAAAAGATGTTATAAATAGATCCTTTCATACTGATATTTGAGGATTCGTAAAATAGTTTAGAATCAGATTTATGGACAGTTTATTAGTTGTTATGATCATTCTCGATATTTTTAACCGAACTCTCAAAGTAAATGTACCTATCACTAGCGAACCAAATAAAAAGGAACCACAATTTGCCACGCAATAAGATCTTTTTGAAGGCAAAACGGGAGATAGAGCATCTCGTATAGTATTCTAGGGGATTGCAGTTTGTATCCCGGCTAGACAATTCGGTCGATAAACTCCAGACTACCCACACACGTGGACTACAATGCAGACAATTTTACGTTTACTATGTCTGGCTGGACCCCCTAGTTAGATCGTCTCGCCATTCAATATCAATTAGCATAACGAAAACGAGTCCGATATAATTTCCAGCGAGGGACAATACGGCAAGGGCACGAGGTTGTAGCTATATTATTGCTCTAAAAATAACGTTGGCACCATCATATAGTGTATAAAAAGTAATTGACAATTTGGGCGTGTCAATCGACACGTGGCGAAGAATTGATACCCAAGTATTAGAAATTCAAAAACGCCGCATAATACAGTCTATGGATTTTATTCTTTCTAGATATTGTTTATATAGAAGCGCCAATTGTCTTTTGGAATACAACGTGCGATAAGGTTGTTGGTAGTAAACCAAACTGCAGTGCAGTAAGTTTTATGCCCAGTTATCCGGTAACCTTAAAGTTACGAAAAAAAAATGGCCAATAAGTGTTTATTAAAACAAAAGTACATTAGAATGTTCAGTGGAACAGCACAACGCTGGCTGAACTAGTTTTCCGGGCGCGAAAACCGACCAAGGTCAGCCGGGCTTTAGATATTGGTAAAAATAAAACGAATTGTTTATTAAGGAACTAGACCTTCACAATTACTTTTTTTGCCAATAAGAAAAACTCAGATATTTGTTTTAACTTTTTACTAAGTTTCTGTGAAAACAACAACTGCGAAGAAATGCGCAATAAGTAGAATATAAACATTGAAAATAATCATGGGATTTATCTTATTAGGTTTAAAGAACTTTATTTTCTCATATCAAACTAGAGTTTCATTTATACATTTCATTTATACATAGATACAGAAATTATTTTGATGCATCTGGTGCAGAGTTATATAAATGGCTGAGTATAAAATTGTTATTTTATTCCATTGACATAGTGCCTTATTTTTAAACATAGTTATACTATCACATTCTTTGATATCACTAGGCAAGTTGTTATACAGCTATTTGTATTTTTCTAATCAACAAACATAAATTTAGAGAAACAATAATTAAATTATTACCTATTGTAATGTTAAAACTATACTATTATCTCTACAAAGCAAATACAAATATTATTAACGTATGAAACTGAGCTGGTTTGTGTGTGACCGTGAAACTCTGACATCGACATTGACCAAATAGATGTTAATGAGTTGATAACCAAATTGCTCATAATGAATGCCTTTGTATCGTAACATAATACAATGCTAAAAGAGAACAATACAGTAAAAATACTTTTCCTTCTTCCTATCTTCGCATGCTTTGTTGTCCCATGAATGGTAAGAATTATCTTTGTGATCAGCCTCGAAAAAAATACGTGGTAAATAAGAGGAAAATATATTATCAGTACCCCGAAAGGTATTATTACTAAAAGCCAAATAGCACAAGCAGTTATTAAGATGCGAGTAAGCGAGCGAGCATGCCAAGTCAACGACAAAGCGCCACTCAGCCGCACCCATAATACTGAAAGTAAATTGGCTCTTCATTAACACAACTAAAGGCAAAGTAATTAATTAACGTAAAAATTTACACGCCCTATGTATCAGTTAGTAAAGACACCCTTGGTGACAATGTTTTTGGTTTCTTAGTTTCATAGAACTTTAATTCAACGTGGCATAGTTTTTATTGCATAAGTTTCAATGAATATCTCAACTTTTTACGTAAGCGTCAACGTGGAATAATTAAATAAAAGAAAATTTGAATAAATAGGACGGCAAAAGGGACAAACATGCTCGATATTAATGCAAAAGTGTTTGTGTGAGTGGAAAAACACCTGTTGATCGCATAGGTTTTAAGTACATTACAACGAATTTTACCGATGAACTTTAACTACAAATTTATGACATAGAATTTATTGTATGTTAGAATTACCTGGTCAGATCTTTTGACCATATCCAATAAAAAGGATGAAACGTCGAAAGTACGAGTACGTCGTAGTTCTACTTTAGTCGAGCTCACTTAAATGTTCAAAATGTATCAGTAATACAGGACACGTGAGGTTAATGACGACACAGAAACATCACTTACATGAATCTGGCACAGCGGTTAAGATAGCCGAACACAAAATTAAAATTGACCAAAAGATAAATTAATAACTTCACTTGCAACTGAAGCTGTCGTTGTAGACAGATTGTAAGGTTATGCGTTCACATCTCAACGGGTCGACACTATCGGTGCCGCGGTCGTGCAAAGACTGGCGCGCCGGAGCCGGAGCGCCGGCCCGCGCCTTCACCCGCTGCCGCCTGCGTCACGGCGGCGACGGCGGGGGCGTTGGCGTCAGCGTCACCGCAGCCGCAGCCAGACGCTGCACGCCGATCGTGCTCGTCCGCAAATACTCCACTTCAAACTTTTAACAACTTTACACCAGGAATGTCTGTCGGACAACGCCAATACAGAACCAGACACATAATTCAACAGTTATGAAATACGCATTTCTCATGTTTTATCCAAGTGTAAAATGAAGACTAAACAAGTGCGATTTAATACCAAATTGCTTGACAGTGCAAAAGAATTTTAAATTTTCCAACATAATCTTACGAGATCTGACACTTTTTTCGCAAACAATTTTTTCCTAGAAATTAATGTTCATACTCGTATATACAAACTATAGTTGGCAAAGTAATGACAATATGTATGTACATATGTAGATAAGCAGATGCAGCTTAAAATAATAATATTAAGTACAATTGCATTCGTAATACGTGTGCGTGCCGAGAAGATTCGATTAGAGCTAGTCTCTCGCTCTCTCTGTCACATTCTAATAATAGCATGAAACGAGAAAGAAGAACTTAAGAGACACCCACGCAGACGTTCAAATATTCGCTGAACGTTCAAAAGTATCATTTAAATGTAGTTTTAAAAAAAACTAGTCTAATTATAATTTAAAATCTATTGTATCCATCCATACACGTAATAAAACTGAAGAGTGTTTGTACATGTGATATATTTTTTAAATTCTTTTTGGAATATACTTAGTGATTGAGACAGATAACGAATCTGCAG
>JADGIL010007499.1:0-10289 GCA_020352625.1 Cactoblastis cactorum | reverse complement strand
CAAAAATCATCCACTTTTTAAGTTCAGGGCCTGAAAAATTGTGAAAAGTTTTTTCTTTTCTTTTCGTTTTTTACTTTCAAGACCACAAATTCTTTACTTTTTATAAACATACGTATAAACATTAAATACTAATTTGTTGCACATGTTCAATGTCAAGGCCACTACAACAAAATGGATATGTGGCGCCATCTGCCTACGCCGCAAGATAAATAAATTTATCTGAAATAAACCTAAATCGCGCAACTAGAGTTTTCGGATATTGGACTCATATATACAACCTCTGACATGTCAATGTCGGAGCATCAGTTTCCCAGGCTATAACAAACAGCTTGGCGGGAAGATCTTCCCTTTGTAGCGGTTTAGCATCATCACCTCGCCCCCACTACAGATATGAAGTCCAATTAAAACTTGAGATGTCTCTTGTAGTGGTGTACTTTCATTTACTCACATATTTTAATTTTCTTAATATGTTCTTGTATTATTATAATTGCGTNNTTTTAAAAACCATACAGTAACTCGACTACAGTAAATTCAACTGAAAAAATTACAGCTACGATACCTATATGGTTTCCCCAACAGTACTTAAGTTTTGCTAACAAACATAAACCAAACACAAAAATGAACAATCCTGGGTTTGTATCTGAAACCTTTAAAAAATCCGTGAAATTAATTGGAAATTCTCTCTGTTAATTGAATAAAATCCAGAACCCCCATCATGAGTTTTGATGATAGATCNNAGAGCTATTTAGAGAACGGGAAGAAGAGAAAAAACTGCCTGATAGTGGTGGTTGAATGAGAGCTGTACGGCTACCATGAGTTTTGATAGCAGATCACTTTACGCGAGCACGTCTCGCTTTGAGAACAATTTATACATATATTTAAAAAAGTACAGCGCCACTGGCGGTCACTGGTGGAACTAAAAATTGGTATAAAGAACGAGATGTGCGTATCATGATTTGTCATAAAAAGTCATGGTAGCCGTACAGAACCTTAATATTAGGCAATACACAGCCTATTACACTAAATAGTCCGCAACTACCATCTTAAGCCAAGTAGGAGTGACACATTCCTCAGTAAGTGTATCGACAGTCGCCGCGGGCGCGCATTAGTTGCGACGAATGCATATTTACAAACAGTACAACTACAAGGAATGAATTACAAAGCCAATGTAATGGTACGTATTGCACATTTCCATTTTAGCCTTCATATGAATGTTTTACAGATCTTCACGTATTTAACCCTTACGGGGTATACAGAGTCAAGGGCCTTAAATTTCGAAGGTCATGTTTAGATGAATGTTGTGTTTGGGAAAAGTGGAGATTCAAGTTGCTATAATCGTTGGCGCAGTAGTAAAGTCCTTGTCCCTTAACTTAGAGGTTCCGGGTTCGAATCTCGGTCATGATGGCAAATAGTATTTTTTTGATTGACCAGGGTTTTGGATGTTAATCTATGTATGTATTTATTATAAAAATATAGTGTCGTTGAGTTAGTGTCTCTGAATACAAATCTCAAACTTAGTTTGGAGCTAACTCAATATGTGTGATATATACACAAACACCCCAATTATAATTATTTATATATTTTATATCTTCTTCAAAAAGAATAACACAAATCAGTAAAAACATTAACATTTTAATAAGTCCATATAACAAATCATTTGGTTTTTGCTATTAAAACATGTTTTTTCAGTAGTCGTGGTGATGCTCCGGTTCCAGATGAATGGTCGGGGCCGAGTTGTGGACCACAGCGTTAAATCTGAAAACACATTACAATATATTTTTATTTTTAGACACACATAAGACAATCTACACTGATACAATTGAAATTAACACTCTATATTAAGAAAAAAAGAAAGTATAAAAAGATATTATTGTTTAACAAGTAAATAACAAAAATCTACCAACATTTAAAATTTTAAACAAGTTTAAGTAACAAAAAGATGCAATAGCATAAAATTACTTATGTATATACAAGCGCCTTTATTTAAATTTTAAAGCTAAGTAGGGGAATAACAGCGCAAAAAGCTTACTGCAACAAGTTACACGAAATTATCAAATTAACACTAAAATGCTTTCGTTTTAATTGTTCTTTTATTTATTTTTGAAGTATTTTATACATTTTTTTATCTTTCCTTCTCTATTACGGTTTAAAAAATAAAGTCAAAAGTGAAGCTAAAGCATTAATAAATGTATATACGTTTATTCCTAACAATAATTTTACATTACAAAAGACATCAACGCATAAGTCAGAATTACATATTATTCTGAAATGCCCGTTGATGTCTTTTGTTTGATCACATTTCTTGATCACTGACCTATTTATTCGTTGTTATGTTCATGCAAATAGCCCGTATATACCTATATTTTATTTTTTAATAGTTATCATAACTGGCTTCTTCTACCAAAATTTATCTATTTATTGGTGAAAACCATTCAATCAATTTTGAATTTATCACGTAAAGATAGAAAGATATATGCACGTGGGGTTCCACACCATTATCTATTAAGAACGGCAATAAAATTACATTTGTTGTATGGGAGCTCGCCTTAACTATTTTCACGATTTAACTTAACTATTTTTACTCTAATTTTCACGATTCATGAGATACAGCCTGATGACAGATAGACATACCGACAGCGAATTCTTTAGTAATAGAGTTCTCATTTTACCCTTTGGATACGGAACCCTAAAAATATATTTTTTATTTTATATAAAGTAAATAAAGTAATATATACAAATCACACAGTTTGAGTTAGCCCCAAAGTTGTATTATGCGATACTAACTCAACGATACTATATTTTATAATATATACTTATATAGTATATAGATAAACATCCAAGACCCAGGCCAATCAGAAAAAAGTCATTTTCCATCATGACATGACTGGGGATTGAATCCGGGACCTTCTGAATAGCGGTCAAGTACGTTTACCGTTACACCACTTCGAATACATGTTATTTTATAGAAATAACTCCCTGCATACGTTTCCTCATATTTATTTGACATATTTCCTTGACCTAGGCTCCAATTAATGAAAAGAATGAAGAAACAATAATTATAATATTTCACTCATTGTAATGAGAGCGAGTTACGCTCCGCAGCTTGGCCAATACTAGCTCAGAGCTACGATTGTGAATTGTTCTAATAATTGATTGGTGTGTATAAGCGAATTGTTACAACGTGAAAAAGATTTAAAACAATTTATAGTAATGCTTAATTATTAATTTAATTTAGTAGTTACACCGTGCTTTAGACGTTTTTTTATGTCAGAGGGAGGCAAACGAGCAGGCGGGTCATGAGATGTTAAGTGATCACCGCCGCTCATAGACAACTGCAACACCCGCGGGGTTACAGAAGCGTTGCCGGCCTATAAAAAACCTTCGTCCTCCCAAATTTGGGAAGTTGAGCCTCCAGCTCTCTCACTCACCGGACGGAGCATGGCGGCTGATAGCCGCCATTCAGGCGACGATCTTCTGTGTGGGTGTGGTACTTCCCCAGACGAGCCGGCCCATTCATGCTGCAGGCTAACAAAGCAAGCAGCAGGCTCCACACCACTATAAGTAATGGCTCCATACCACTACAAAGTAACGTAGTGGCTCCATACCACAATATTTTTATGAACAACAGCAAAAAAGTTAATCCATGCACACTAATAATAGTATCAATAGCCAATTTAAATTTACCGCTAATAGCGATCATGAACGACACACAATTTGCATAAATACAATCGTACTGAAATAAAAAGGTGATTTCCTCAATTGAAGCGTGAATATCAAACCAGCCTCGCAATGCCAAGCTGAACGCATTAGTAGACTGCACTTAGTTTTCTAGTTTAAAATCGTTTCTGTTATTAGTTTAATAGATTTTGATATTGAATTATCCGACGACGACGATGGACGACCTCCGTGGAGTAACGGTTAACGTATTTGACCGTTACTCAGGAGGTCCCGGGTTCGATCCCCGGTTAGGTCATGATGGAAAATGACCTTTTTCTGACTGGCTTGGGGTCTTGGATGTATATCCATATAATTATGTATTTATTGCAAATGTATAGTATCGTTGAGTTAGTATCCTATAATACAAGTCTCAAACTTAGTTTGGGGCTAACTCAATTTGTGTGATTTGTCCCTATATATTTATTTATATATTTTTGTCTTATTTTTAATTTTCTCATTATTATTTTTGATACAATAATTTGTAGGCCCTTAGGCTTGTAGGGACCGATACTGCTGAGCTTTGGCGTGTTTATCTCAGTAGTGGTCGTTCCGAAACGCTTGTAGTTTGTAGCTTTGCAATTAATAAATAAATAGCAAAATGATGATTCATAACTGCCATCTACTGGAATAAAAAGTTTTGATTTTACTTTTTTCTATTTCTTTGGATTGGCAATGTACACTACATAAACTTTGTTGACGCTGGCCCAGTTAATTCTTAGTATAAGGTTCGCTTGATAGTTTAAATTTTTGCGTTAAGAATAGTAATATTACGTATTTTCGCTCATAAAAGAGCATAATAAATTTATTTGAAATTGCATTGCACAGATTATGTAACTAATAATAAATGAATATTTGATTTTGTTATTTAATTATTATTAATTTAGTATACTAACCCATTGTGATCATCAGCGATGTATTCCACCTTGCGCACGGAGCCGTCAGGCTGCACCAGGGAGTAACTTCCGTGCACCGCATCGCCGTCGCGGGACTCGTGTTGAGACTTCACGTCTCCTGTGTACGGGTCTGACACTGAGTACTCAAATGCATACTTCGGATATTCATGACCCTGGAATAATATATAGTTAAGTTAAGTTACGTTACGTTTACGTTAAGTTTCTTTTTTCCGTCACAAGACACTTATAGACTCATATGTGTTACGTGGGGTAACGGTTAACGTACTTGACCAATATTCAGGTGGTTCGATTCCTGGTCAGGTCATGATGGAAAATGACCTTTTTCTGATTAGCCTGGGTCTTGCATGAATATATGTATTTATTATAAAAATATAGTATCGATGAGTTAGTATCCAAGTCTCGAACTTAGTTCGGGGCTAAGTCAATTTGTATGATTTGTCCCGATTTATTTATTATTTATTTATGTAGTGTTTTACTATCAATGAAATCAATAAGTTCCTACAAAACTTTCCGTTTAAATTACTCATTACTAGTGCCTAAATATCATTTATTAATATATTTACCTCTATATATGCATGAGTTTCTTTCAGTGTTACTTATCAACGGTGGTTGCTTCAAAATTATGGTAGTCTGTAGTTTAATTAGGATTTATTTCGAAGATTTATATAGTCTAAAATTCTAAATAAAGATTTGGAATACTCACATTATGTTCATCATCTTCAAGTCCATGCTCATGATCATGGTGATCATCGAATCCTACATATCTGTAGGGAATAGGTGCTGCATAGTGGGCGAGCGGCGACGCGTGTACCAGGGGCGCAGCGTAGTGAGAGGGTGCTACTATGTGGCCCAGTGGATAAAACCCGTCTTGTCTGGCGATCGACTGGGAGGAGACTGCGTGGCCGTAGTCGTATTCGGCAGATGCCATTACCAGGACTGTGAGCAAGATTGTGATCTGAAAATAATGGAAATTATATGAAAATAAAATTGTCTAAAACAAATTATTAAATAGTAAAAGTTGAAAAAAAAGTGCAAGGAAACAATAAACGTAGAAGATAGCTATCTATCGAATATATTATATGAACGATATGAACTTGAAAGACAAAATGGTTGAAATTTTCAAATGGTCTCACAGTGAGTTCAGAATAAAGTACCATTACTCATATGTGATTGAATTACGCGTGTAATGCATTCGTGTTTCAATGTACAATTTATTTCCTGCGTGGACATGATTTTTATGAAAAATATTATTAGTCTTAAAACTTATTATTACGTTTAAAATATTAATTGGAACACTCACTCTGCGAATCATTCTGCTTGAGGTGCCTTAGGTTGATTGTCGTCAGATAATAATGATCACAGGTTTTTATATAGATCATCCGCCAAGATCTAGAGGCCGGCCACGGTTGGCCCTCGGCTGCCGTCGTCAATAAAAAGCATTCTTGTGAAAAAACATCAATTTATAGAATTTAACTATGTCATGGCAGTACGAGTAATATCTAATAATTTTTTATGTACATTTTAATTTACCTTCGCCGTCGAAACCCTTTGTTATGACGCAATCAATTATGTGTAACACTGGATAATTTACAAAGATATCAAAAATATTTTATAAATTGCTTTATTTTAAAGTTGAGGATCTTATTATTTATACTCGTATACTATATTTTAGCAACCTTTATTTATCCGTAGCATGAAGTAAAATCGATCCCTTTTTTAAAGTTCCAAATATTTGGATCGCTAAAAGTGTAATGTTATAAAGAGACATGACGCCTGAATGGTGGCTATCAGCCGCCATGCTTCGTCTAGTGAGTGGGAGAGCCGGAGGCCCATCTTTTTTTAAAAGCCGGCAATGCTTCTGTGACCCCGCGGGTGTTGCTGTTGTCTATAGACGGTGGTGATCACTTAACATCGCGTGACCCGCCTGCTCGTTTTCCTCTCTTTATAGGATATAATATAGGATTAAATGTTCCTATTTAAGACTTAAACTATCTGCGAATAAATAAACAGTATACTGAGTTGAAGATTTTCCAAACAGATTGCAAAATTATTAAGTTAGCAAGTTTAAGTAGCTAAGTCTACTTATCTGCTCTTTTTATACTTTATAATTTGAAACAAACAAAGTTATATTATAACTTGTTACATTTTAAGATAATATCTATTCAAATACTTATAGGAATATTTAAATTCTCGATTAATCTAGTTCCGTATTACATTGTAATGAAATGGAGAGTGAGGCATTGATCTCAATCGGTACAATATACCATGCGAGGTTGCTTCCGGTACCCAATTCTGATAAAACGCATACAGTAACGACTTAGCTTCTAAAATTGAGAAGAAATTATAATGTCTAATTCCATTTAATGGAAAATGAGATAATATTTTACACTAAATTTTTTACAAAAACATAAATAAATCTGGTAACAATGTGTGTTATTTAGGGTTTCTCTGTTTTTTATAATTAGGTAAATTTCAAAGAATATTGTGAGGTGTTATTTATAAATCAAATGTCAATTATTTTAATCAGAGTTCGTTAACGTAGAAATCATTAAATCGGAATTAGCAATATAAAAAAATAAATATAATATATTAATAGTCTATGTAACTTTATTTTCACACAGATGAATAACCACTGAATTATATCAAATTTCTAATAAGAGCATTAATCTGAAAAGCGTGATCCAAAATCTAAAATTGATTCGTGCAACTTTTAAGTCTGCCTTTTGTCTAAGATAAAAACCATGATGTGTGTATAATGTTTTATTTACTACGTTGTTGTGGAAATTTTAATGAAATTTGTTTCGGGTTATATCCTTGCTACGAAATATTATAAATATAAATAAACAAAACGATGCATTTAAACATAACAGTAGTGATTTGCATCATACCGCTATTCATAGTGTCGGACGTGTACCGGTCAGACTCTGACTACACCGTGATGGAACGTGGCGAATTGCTGCATAATCTATTGCCGGATGCTGTTATGACATTTTGTTGCACGTTGTGTATTACAAATTCACCTTTATGACCGCAGAAAGACTTTTGAAGGATCTTTTGACTTTTACTTGTTGGTAAAACGGTTAACAAATAGTTAACTGTAGTAAGAAAAATCTTAATTTGGTAAATAACTAAGAATTTCTTTTAATAACTATTGCCAACATTTATGTCTGTCCGCTATTTAAGATACAAAGGGTTCGAGTCTCGGTCAGGTCAAGAAGAAAAAGGATTATTTCTTGTATGTATTTGGTACAAGATAAAATACTGTTAAATTAGTATCCCATAATTCTAGTTTTGAATTTACCTTGAGGTAAACGCAATATTTTATTGATTTACTTAGTGTGAACCAAATTTGGAATAATTAATGAATATGCATAGACAAGGTATATAGTATTAAAAACAACACTAATTTAAAATGTCTAACACATTTTATTTACAGCAATCACACATCGTATACAAAAGGGAATAAATATTGCATTCAGTCATCCAGTACAACTAATTCAGTAGTGGTAGTCGTGGTGCGCGGGGGCGGGGGCGGGGTGCGCGGCCGGGGCGGAGTTGTGGACGACCGCGTTGAAACTGAAAACAATAAAGTACATTACAGTCAGTAATATTATGAAGATCTAAATTTCACTTTTATTATTCAAGTTAGTCTAATAATTGTTTAATTATGTAGTTAATAAGGTCCTAATGATAATTTGTATATTTTGGTGTAAAAAGTTAGCTGAACCTGTCTAAAATGTAAATTGATAAATTATTAAACATCATCTTCTATCACGTAAATTGATAAATTGGTAAACTTACCCATTGTGGGCATCAGCAGTGTAATCGACCTTGCGCACGGAGCCGTCAGGCTGCACCAGCGTGTAGAAGCCGTGCACCACGTCTCCGTCGCGGGACTCGTGCTGCGACTTGTGGTCGCCGGTGTGGGGGTCCGCCACGGAGTACGTGTAGTCGTATTTAGGATGGGCCTTAAAAATTTAAAGTTGTAATATTGATATGAAAATTTGGCTAAAATAAATCTCAGTTGTAAGGACATACCAGCCATATGTATTATATATACTACATAACTATAGTAGTTATCATATCATAGCATAAAAAGTTCAGTAGAAAGGTGAACTTAAAAGTTACTTACATAGTAATCTTGACTATGCTCTTCATGGGCTGGGGCAGCGTAGTGCGCAACTGGGGCATAGTGAGCCACGGGGGCGGCGTATTGAGCTGCGGGGGCGGCGTAGTGGGCTACGGGGGCGGCGTAGTGAACCACAGGGGCGGCGTAGTGGCCCTCGTCATGGCGCACGATGCTTTGGGAGGACACAGCATGACCGTACAGACCAGCGTTGGCCGCAGCCAACATGGTTCCGAATGCTATGAGCTGTAAAAATATGGCGAGAATAGTTAAAGGCAATTGATACATTTGAGTGAAAACACATTTCTTCCTGGAATTTCGGAAAGTGTAATTCTATTTTAAATAATAAAATCGATAAAAAGGTCAGATTTTCTATCTAAACTTTACAATTTTGATTCCACTATAGGTAAATTTAATCAATCAAAGCCACCACTGGGTTAATTGGTTCATTTCATTTTAACTATCTCACGACCTTTTTCATTTGGAATTAATTAACGATTTACTGATTGATAAAAAATATAAACTTACTTTGCTGAACATGTTTGTAGTTTAATTATCAAAAGCTGATTGATGTCAGTGGTCCTGCTGTATGGTTTTATAGAACAGTGTGAACGCGAACGGCACGCGGTGGGGCAGAGAAATGCGTGAATGCACCTTGACTCGTAACTTTGACACTTTCAAGGCCACGGCCTTGATACCAGAGTTCGATATCAAGAAGAATGTAAATCATTGTATCCGCTTCAAAAATGACATTAACTTACAGGTGTTTATTTTGTCACGTCGGGGTCGCCATGAAGAAATGTAGACGCAAATCGGGAAAAATGATAAGCCAGCGTCCATCTTATCGGTCGATCTGCGGTCCATTTTATATTTGAATATTTGACAACAGTTTCTTCTTTTCTCGATTTGACATATTGAGGTTCAAAATCAACAGCTTCTTTACTGAGAAATAATTAAGTTCTTCTTAGTAAAGAAGCTAAATACGAAGTACCTAAAGGGTAAAACGAGAACCCTATTAATAGATTTCGCTATCTGTCTGTCTGTCACTATGCTCTATCTCATGAACCGTGAAAGTTAGACAGGTGAAATTAGATTAAGTATTTCTGTTGCCGATTCAACAATAAATATTAAAAATATAAGGTAAATATAATAAATAAATAAGGGTCTAATTTAACAAATATGATTCAATTGCCTATTTTCATAGATAATGGTACGGAACCCTTCATATGCGATTCCGACTCGTATATGGCCGGTGTTTTTTGTTTAATAATAGGTCGGGGAAAAAGTTTTTTCGTATTTTTTAAGAAAATTCAAAACATTTTTCAATATAGTTTATTGACATTTAACTAAAGTATGTATGTACCATTTTGTTCGATAACCTTTTACCATCTTGTAGGTAGGGACATGATCCCATTGCTATAAAAATTTTGGGACTTCTCATCAAAATACCGCGACAAGTGGATTTGGCAGTCCTCTCGTGATGTTAACCTAACACTGCCTAAAGAATTCTGAAGAGACCGAAACAGGTGGAA
>JADGIL010007494.1:558-29769 GCA_020352625.1 Cactoblastis cactorum | reverse complement strand
ATAATGTAACTTTCTGATTGTGAATAAATTTTCATGATCGGTTCAGTATTTCTTAAGATTAGCCCTTACGAACAAACAAATAATCAAAGTTACAAATTTTACCTCTTTATACTACAAACTATATCTATGAACTAGCTTACTCGGGCCTACTTTGTTGGGCTTTAATCCTATAGTTTATAGCTGTTTTGTTTTCAATACTTTGACGATGACTTTGTTGACTTAGTTCTTTTCTATCCCATTTTTACACCTAAAGAAACAAAATTTGGAAAAACCCTGATACAACTATTTGATTATTTTTGTTATAGAGCATTCTTGCTAAATTTTAATTCGGTCGATAAAGATTTTCATTTTTTTTCATACAACAAACTTTGACACCCCTTTTTACTCTTTCAGTGGTTGTTGATTGTAAAATCCTTTCTTATCTGAGCACTACGTGCTATCATAATATTGCTGTCCAGTCAAGTTTATAGCTTCTATGGTTTGGGCTGGGCGTCAGTTACCCTTGTTCTTTTTATATATATGTAGATGTCACGCACATCAAGTTTAATACAAATCTTCATATGAATACGAATCGTCAAAAACGACTAAAAGATCTGATAAACAAATGACTGCATTCTTTCAGTTAGGGGATGCCTTGTATACCAAGTCACGCACTCCCCCATAGAGAAAAGATGCACGCAGGTGGTACACGCTGTTACCGACCGTTTTCGAAAGCACTTTGGAAAACAAAGTTTAGCATAATAAATAAATCTATGTTTAAAAAAACCGACTTCAGATGTGCGTATTGTACAAAAAAGCATAAAATAATAATAATTAGCGATATTTTTAAGAATACTTTTTTGTCCTAACCTATTAACTATACTAATATGAATGAAAATTAATAAAATAAAAAAGCAAACAGTAATTTCTATACAATTAATTATTAAAGTTAATATACTATACTACTATCCCATAAACTATCCTAATAACTAAGTAATTATTATTATATACAAACTCTATGTTTTATCACCGCTTGAAGTCGGTGCCTCTTATAAACAGCAGCGCCGTCTAGTGACGATTGGAGTATACTTACCTTATTTTACTGGATTTACGGAATTACAAAGGCACCGACTTCAAGCAGTGATAAAACAGAGTTTGTATATAATAATAATTACTTAGGTATTAGGATAGTTTATGGGATAGTTATTTTTAGTTAAGCGTTTTACCACCACCACCATTTAGTTAAGCGTTGCCCTCGTGTTTCGCGACTTTTGCCTCTGACTACCCCCGTAAGGGATAAAGACGTGGTGTATCTGTTGATAATATAAAGTTAATGGATGATTGATAATAATTAAATTTTCTTTTTACAGATGAACAAGAAAGAGTACAGAAGAAAACATTTGTCAATTGGATCAACTCACATTTGTCGAAGGTTAGTATATAGAGAGATATTTTTGACGAAAGTATTTTAAACCGAATAAATTAAGAATTGAGTGTATCGATTCAATTTTTATATCAATTTCTTGATTTATTTTTAAATATTGATGATTTTGATAAAAATCTGTCAAATAGCAGATACAAAATTAAGGGGCCTAATTTATGCGGACCAAGTAAAATACCACACATCATGAAATAAGACTTAATCAAAATGGTTACCAACCTAAGTCAAATAAGAAACTCGTTATGACAACGCGGTAGTTCTGCCGTCTACCGTTTAAATTTCCAATTTGATTCCAAATAGGTACGATAAATATTTCCAATATATTTGTGAAAGAATTCAACAATGTTGAGTCCGTCCGTCTGTCAAGACGGAACGCGTAGAGGTATCTAACTGAAATTCATATCAAATACTCAGATCTACAGCCCCTTAGGGCTGTGATAAAATCGAACTTCTAAGCCAACGCACTCGAAAGATACAGCCGTTTATGTCGAAAATTTTTACAGAGTACTTCCCATGAAATCAGAATCTTGAAATTTGGTACAAAGTAACGTCTTATTGTACAGATATTATATGTATATAGATATATAAACATTAGGGAGGGAAAAGGGTGTGAATGACCTTTTGACGAGTGACAGAAGAGTATGGAAGAATAAGATATACTACGCCGACCCCAAATAACATGGGAGCAGGGCAGGCAGATGATGATAGGAAAAATTGCGAATACCATAAAATTTTAATTACAACAACAAAATGTTGGTAGAAATTTCTTTAGTTATCAGTTCTTAAGGAATACAAAAAGTAAAGCAAGTCATAGTCATTTGTATAGCATCGTTTATTGCCTATCATAAATATAGTGAGCAATCTATTAATTATTTTGTTTGTTTCAGCGCATACCGCCACTGCGTATCGACGATCTGATCTACGACCTGCGCGATGGCACCAAACTGTTGGCGCTGCTGGAAGTGCTGTCTGGGGAGAAGCTGGTATATTTTATTTTACTAACTTAGCCTCGAAGGTCTTATAATCCAGCATAAATGAGCATCTTGTTGAAGTACAGTAAGGTCTTTTAATCATTATGACGAAACTTGCACACGGGTCTACTACATGTCATTCCTGTCATAGATTTCCTTAGAGACTAGAGGTACAATATGAAATTCTTCAAAAGATTAATTTAAGAGCGCATATGCTGCGTGCCCCATGTGTTATGCTGCTAAGTGGTATGTAAAAAAAATGTTAAAGAGGTAGATTGCCTAGCATGGTATTTCGTAACGTTAATCTTGAGAAAAATCTAGAACCAGTGTTAAGTAACAAAATCTATTCATTCACAAGTTTATCAATCATATTTACGAGTATTATAAAAGGATAGGATGGCCAGATATTGCTGCCGACAAGGATGTGTGGAAGAAAAAGGGGAGGCCTTTGCCCAGCAGTGGGACGCGACTAAAAGCTATTAAAAAAAATAGAGTAAAATCTTCTTGAAAACAAGCTTTCAGAATGACGTCATTTTGATTTTCAAATTATTCCCAGCAAGCCCTTTCATTTGATCCTCGTATTGTAAGTAGTGTTTTAAAAAATAACTAGTCTGCTAGCTTGGATTTAGAATGACGTCACCTAGCTAACTATGCATTGTCATCCAAACTAAATATGTATAAAAAAAAATTCAGCTCAATTGGTTCTTGATGCTTCAAAATTAGTTGCAAGATTCCACCCGAAAAGACATACTCACGTAGTTACATGCAAACCAAGTAAAAAAGGACAAAATCAAAATTAGAAATATCAATCCTGGCTTTCAATCTAACAAACTTTTCACTAGAATTAATTTCCACAGCCGATGGAACGCGGACGGGTGCTTCGCAGACCGCACTTTCTGTCAAACGCGAACACGGCGCTCCGGTTCCTTACCAGCAAGAGAATTAAACTGGTGAACATCAACGCCGCTGACTTAGTGGACGGCAGGCCGGCTGTCGTGCTCGGACTCATCTGGACCATCATCCTGTACTTCCAGGTAGGACGGACTGCGTTCTTGATTTGGCGTGTGGCAATGGATTACACACATATTTTACACACTAGGATTAAATAGATTTTGAACTAGCTCTTGTTTATAAATCACAAATTGTGTGTCAGATGTAGGTAGATTAAGACGAAAGTCACCTTTGGTATATGTCAGATTGTAGTTGTAAGTTATAATCACGTAAAAGTAAATATTTGAATGCAAAATTATTTCTAATTTGCAGAGCTTTTTAGCTAAATAGTTGGCTTATGATTATCATTATGTGGTGACAAAATAAAAGTATGGTTTTGAAATTGTATACTTCTTGAGTTTCAACTCCGCCTCAAAGTATCTTAATTGCAATTACGTGAAAAAGTTACATAGAATTATTTCTTACCCTTTGGTTTGCGGAGGTCAAACAACAGTCGCTTTGTACAAAAATCAGTAACTTCACCAAATCTTCTAGTTTAGGCACCAGACCCCGAGCTCTGACGCATCACTGCTGACGATTACAACTGGAAATACGTGCAGATAATGATGAATAGGCTAAACATATGTCCTGTAGTAGTAATTTTTGATAGCAAATTATCAAAAAGACAGAATTTTGTAGCCGAAAATATTTTTAGCTACAGTTTTATGTACAACGTTAAAAAATATTGCTACAAACTGAAGAAGATAAAAAAATAAAGTTGACAATCGAAACACAACATCTGCAGAGTAAGACGTTACAATTATAAATACAGCTAAGTGGTGATCCTACGTCGAGATTAACTTTTGATACATTGCCACTCGCTTATCCCTCGTGTACCAAAATAGCACTGGAGAGAACCAAAATTAGATTAGATGTTCACAATTTGACTGTAGTTAGTGTTTGACGAATATGTTTGTTTAGATTCACTGATAAACAAATGTGTCCTTATTCTTCTAAATTACGATTTGAAAAATCTATTTTGAAATTGAAATTCTGAAAAATCAAACACGTCTTACTACGATTTTTAGGATTTTCGTAGTGGTATGAGTCTGCTGCATGCTTTTTTAGCCTGCAGCATGTATGGGCCGGCTCGTCCGGGGAAGTACCATACTCCTACAGAAGACCGACGCCTGAATGATGGCTATTAGCCGCCATGCTCCGTCCGGTGAGTGGGAGAGCCGGAGGCCCAACTTCTTTTATAGGCCGGCACCGCTTCAGTGACCCCGCGGGTGTCGCAGTTATCTATGGGCGGCGGCGATCTCTTAACATCAAGTGACCCGCCTGCTCGTTGCCTCCCTCTTACATAAAAATAAAGAATAAATTTCTCTAAATTTTTTTTACAACCTTTGCTTTGTAGAAATATAAAAATTTGAGACTTTTAACTCAAATATCATTGAAATTCGGTAAGTATTTCTCGTCTTTAAAATACAATAGCAAACGTTATTTGAACATTTGGTTGTTAATTGGGAATCTTTAAGCTGCTAATTAATAATCCTTAATTTATATGACAAAAATATGATAAAATGGCAGCCAATTTAAATATCTAGTTTTCAAAATGTGTTACGAAATATTACGCAAATTAGCAACTTATCCGACTTATAAATATAAATAATTGTAACATAAGTATTTGACACGAAAACGATCTTCTATAAAACAAGTTTGAAACTATACTATCTGTATTAATTAGTAGTATGTATGTAGTTTATTTGAGGCAGTATTTTTCTATTTGAAGGTCCTTTTGTTTAAATAAATAAATAATCTTATTTGCACTAACTGTCTATTAAATTGAGAATAACCAAATATATTTATAACCAGCATATTCCGGCGAGTTTGTCCACGTAGATACTATTGTCATTATCATGGGTACTAAAAGTCTTTATTTTTTAGTTTATTTTAATTTACTTTTTCAAAAATCTCGTATTTTTTAAAATATTTTCGTGATAAAAAGTAGCCTATGTGTTAATCCGTGACTGTATTTTTGACCCTTCACTGAAAATAGCATCAAAATCGGACGAGTCGTTTAGATATTTATCATTATCGACAGACATAGAACAAATTATTATTATTTTTTATTAATAAATTAATATTATCATCAAATAATCAATTAATTTTCTTGGTCCATTCTCATTTTAATTGGCTTCAACTTATTTTCTTTGCGCAAGCTTCTCTCAATATATTGGACCCACAGGATAGAGGACCAAAGGTGGGTGACCACGGCTTAATTAGATCATCAGCTGTATTGTGTTATACTAAAGTCTGATTTTCAATGTCAAATTTATTTATTTATACTTATGTGTAGAAAAATTGGCAAAGTATTTTGAAAATATGCGTAATTTGATTTTTTTTGCATAACTTAATGTATTTTTTGCTTCTTTTTGTAGGAGTGATTGTATTTAATTTAATTAGATAAATAAATACATAAAAAATGCTGTGAAATTAAACCTTATTATTATGAACATTTTTATATATTATAGCCCTTGCGTATAGCGTTCGAATTATACGCGTAAAATTTTATAATAGCCATTAAATTAAAATATTGAACATGACGTACGTATTGTAATTATGATCTCAGACTAACTATTAAATTTTATATTACATGAATCATTCTTCGTATCTTTACTTACTTGCAATATTTACCAATTAAAAGTAATTGCTGATTGTAAATATTTTATAAAATATGACGATTCTTCTATGAAAGTTCGATTAGTTCTATGAAAAATGGCCGATACTTTTAAACAGTAAAAATCTTATCATTTTTTTTAAAGAAATAATTATTTTATTTCAGTAATTTAATACAATAAATTTGCCGTCAGATCGAGGAGAACAGTCGGGCTTTGGAGTACCTCGGAGGGTCACGATGTGCGTCCGTGATGTCCCAGGAGTCGGGAGCCGCCACTCCCACCCAGAGGGCAGAGGACCGATGGAAACAGGGCGCCAAAAAGACCCTCTTACAGTGGGTGGCGAACGCCTTGCCCAAGTAAGACACATCTATTATTTTAATGCTCTTATAAGTCAATCAAGGGAAAGGGCTCGAAACAGGAATTCTCATAGGAGATGGGCTGACCAATTTATCACTATTTCTGAATCTCCATTCCACCTTATTGGTCACCTCACCATTTTGCTAAGCGTGGCGTTATTGTCTTACGACTCTTGGCTCTGTCTACCCTGTAAGGTATGTAAGGTACCTGAATCAGTATCTACTATTTAATATACATACAAGGACAAATCGCACAGCCTCAAAATAGGTTCTAAACTTGGGTATTTTAACGATGCCATAATTTATAACAAGGACCGCCCCGCATGCTCCCGTGGGTAGGGAACATCGTAAACAACTGGACTTGCAATCCCGCTAAAAATGTGTCCCGGCAAAACACTGCTCCTCGCATATAAAAAGCAGTCTTCAACTAGTCACGTTAGTTTAGACTTATTTTCTTATAAACGATTCTAGTTCTTTATTGTTGATCGCAGGTAGGGGATAAAAATAGCCTTTCTAATGGACTATTCAACGTTGAAAGAAATTGATGTTCCTTATATATTGTGTTATTCTGAGTTCTATTCGTGTGTTCCTGACGTTACTTACGTGTAAGGGTAGCGTGACTTGCATCGATAACCCGTTGGGGGGATCTTTTGACCGCCAATCACCGGGCAAATTATATACAATCGATATGTTTTTTGAATTTAGGTTATCAGTTTATCTTTTATTTATGCAAAGTGAAAAATGTTAGGCAATATGAATAGGTATCACACCCAATTAAATAATTTCAGTTCACTAATCGCTTATCTGTGGATGATTTATTATAATGATCTTTTTCTAGGGACTCCAATATTCAAGTAACAGATTTCGGTCCGTCCTGGCGTGATGGTATCGCCTTCCTAGCCATTATCGACGCCATCAAAGCTAATCTCATCAATTTAGCCGAGATGAAGAGGAAGACGAACAAGCAAAGATTGGAGCATGCGTTTGACGTTGCCGAGAACGAACTTGGAATCGCCAGGTTGTTGGACGCTGAAGATGTGGACGTTGAAAAACCAGATGAAAGATCCATTATGACATATGTGGCTCAATTCTTGCATAAATATCCTGAACCCAAGGTGAGTTGATAAAATTAAGTATATAATTTATCTTGGGATATTTTATTTCAATATTGTATTCTAATATCATTTAGGTATTCAGCAAATTGATATTATTTAAGATTAATGTGTAATTTTGCAGACTACAGGACCAGACGCGGTAGCAGCGGTACAAGAGGAGTACGAATCTCTTAGAATGTGGCTGACGGAGCGAGTCACCACAGTACAAAGGCAATACGACTCGCGAACGCTTTCGCGAAACTACGAAGACTACGTCCGCGCCGAAAACGAACGGCTCGCTCGCGAACCGACCTATCAGAAACTCGAAAAACTCATGTACACTCAAAGCTTAGTCGCCATAGCCCCTAAATCATGGCGTGAGCTCGTAGCTCTATGGATAGAATTAGAGAGATTACACAGAAGATGGCTATGGCTTTTAGATTCAGACCTGCCCGGAGATTTCAAAGTTGTTGGAGAATGGCTGTCGAGAGCCGAATATCTTTTATACTTCGATGAAATCCCAACCAGCTTGGATGAAAGAACCGCTGCTATAATTAGTGAAAAGCTGGAGGAACATAGCGCCTTCTTTGCCAGCCTACCAGAAGTTGTGGACAGATTTGAAGCAGCGTTGAGATCTCCAGACGCAACGAAAATCCCTTCAGAACGACTCCATGATATGAAGGAGAGACTCGAGACTGTGAGTCAAAGAGCTCCACAGAGGAAAGCCAGATTAAAGTATTTGGAGCACAAATGCTGTATAGTCGCATTTACAGAGTTGACAAAGGCTAAATTAGCCACGTGGACTGGTAAATACGGTCGAATAGACCACGCTCGTGCCTTATTAGATGACTACGATAATTTTGTGACTAAAAATAAGATATTCCAAGAGTTTGACAGAGCGTACGTTGATATAAAGCAAGTAGCTGAGGAATATAAGAGAGTGTGTGATGTTGATAAAGCGGAAGCAAGAGAAATCGATATGTTTTTGCGAGATGTATCGGATAACTGGAAAAGAGTAGCTTCGGATGTGCGATGTGCTCGAAGTGTTCTCGAAGAAGTTATTGCTCACTGGGAAAGATGGAACACATTAGCTGACGACTTCACAACTTGGTTGGATAAAGCGCAGCATATGTTGAGAGTGTCGGAAGATGAAAGATTAGAATTCTTCCAAGACTTGACTGTATGGAAAGAGAAACACCAATTGTTGGGTGATGCAGCAGGATTTTTGGCAGCGACATGTTCAGAAGATATCAGTTCCGAGGTGAAGAGAAAGTACGTAGAAATAACTGAAAGATGGGAACGTGTATGGGAAGAAGCTGAGCGGTAAGTGATATAAATTTAGTATATTCATGCTCAAAGCGCACCTTATTTAACTTACCTCAGCGAACTTTATAAAACTTTTAAATATGAAATAAAATCTAATTAGTGCATTGTGTGTAATATATTTATTACTTTTTATGATTGCAACATTTGATACTTATCTTTTATTGGTTTAATAATAGCTACGTCAGAGGAGGAGACGCACTACGCCACCGGCGAGAACTGGCATCAGGAATTCAACAACTGGATAGCTGGCTTGAATCAGCCGATAACCTCCTATCACGTCAACCGAGAGCTAATACTAATGACATTCAGATGTACATCGACCAACTGTTACATCTGAATTCGCAAATTGAACATCATGAAGAACTTTTTAAGACAATTAGCAGGTAGGTATCAAACGAACATAGATACGTATATAATATGTACTATCACACCTATATCTTTAGAGGCAGACTATGAATTTCCAATTTCTCAGATCCTTATAGATCTATCTTGCTTCCTCTACACCTATAATAATCTTCATACACTTTTCAGTTATGAGTAATTCTTCCAATATTTTCCTTATTTAGAAAAACCGATGTTTATTGCATAATAAATCTACAAGTACAAGGTGTATTCAAAGCAGTTTATCCATATGATAGTTAAAATATTCCTAGTGTAAAATATGTAATAATATGTATGAATTAACTGGCTCACCATCACACCAAGTCCCGGTTCTATCGTCCCTCTCCGGGAGGCAAACGAGCAGGCGGGTCATGAGATGTTAAGTGATCACCGCCGCCCATAGACAACTGCAACACCCGCAGGGTTACAGAAGCGTTTCCGGCCTGTAAAAATCCTCCGTTCTCCCCATATGGGGAGGACGAAGAAGTTGGGCCCCCGGCTTTCCCACTCACCGGACGGAGCATGGCGGCTAATAACCGCCACTCAGGCGTCGGTACTTCCCCGGACGAGCCGGCCCATTCATGCTACAGGCTAAATATAAGCCTGTAGCTGGCTCCACACCACTATAAGTAGTGGCACCATACCACTATAAAAACACAATGCTGAGATAATGGATATACACAATGCTGAGATAAAATAATTGGTTTGTTTCTAGAACCTTCCAAACTGCGATAGCGGAACTGCCACGTGATGAAGTAGAAGCTAATATGGCGAAATTAAAGCAGCAGAAAGAGGCGTTAGTCAGAGTACGAGCGACAGTGCCTGTGAAACTTCACCAATACAGGCAGTTGTTGGTCCAACACGAATCCTTGGAAAGTGGTCAGAAAGAAATCGGACATTGGTTGGACAAGGCTGAGGAAACATTGAGAAGTGGAGGCGAAACTAGGCGGTAAAGTATTTTTAAAGATTAATTAATTCAGAAGTTTTAATATTTCGATATCAATGATATCAACTTAAGAATTCGCATAAAATTCAATATAATATTATGAAGGTTTATTTTGTTTTATTAACATTCTATTTCTCAGCCATCACACATATTTGTAACACATTGATTATAATTACATAATTAGTATAATTATGTAGGTGTACGATTATACTTGAATGAACAATATTTATAAATAACATTTAAATATTGAAATAGTAATGCGAAATAAATAGAAATTTGGTACAGTCGACCATCTTTTATACATTTTGTACACGTTAAAATTATTTTTTTCAAATCTCTTTCATGTAATTCGTCTCTATATCGTTTGTTGTATCATATAAAACTATTTTTCTCAGTGAGGTGATTGAGGAACGATACGAGATCCACCGCAGCTTTTTCTCCCGTACCACATACTACCGCTCTATGTTGGAGAGCAAGAACAAAGTTTTCCAAAACATCGTGAAGGCAGCTGACACAGAAAGGAGCGCTGACGTCACAGAACAAGTACGGCTTATGAGAGACCTTAATGAAAGGTAAGATTTTATAAGCGAAGTTCAGATATACCTAGTTCTATCCACATGCATGGATAAACAATAGGAATTTGAGTAGTGGTATGAGCCTGAATGAATGGGCCGGCTCGTCCGGGGAAGTACCACGCTCTCACAGAAGACCGACACCTGAATAGCGGCTATTAGCTGCCATGCTCCGTCCGGTGAGTGGGGGAGCTGGAGACCCAACTTCCCAAAGGTTAAGAGCGTTTGCTTCTTTATTGCAGTTTTAAGTTTATATACTTTATTATATCAATAGATATTCACATTTTAACTATTGCGGACTCACATCATTTATAGGCCGGCAGCGCTTCTGTGACCCCCCGGGTATTGCGTCTATGGGCGGCGGTGATCACTTAACATCACGTTACCCGTCTGCTCGTTTGCCTCCCTCTTTCATAAAAAAAAAACAATTTCCAAAATGCAATTTCTTTTAGCTTGCAAATTATACTAAAATTCATGTTCATATTATTGAATTGAGTCAATAATCAATCTTTTTTAATTGGAAATATTGCCGCTTCACTCTTGTTTTGAAAATCTAAATAATATCCACCAGATTCGCCCACGTTTCCGCTCAGGCTACACGTCGCGAGGCCGACCTCCAGCGACTAGTTCGTGCATGGGATGAATTTGAGACCAAGAAGCGTGCCGTCGAGGAATGGGCGTCTAGAGCTGAAGCATTACTGGCTGATAACAGAGTAGATTCAAAGCAAGCCGTCGACTTCCACAAGAGATTCTTCCAAGGAGCCGACGAGAGGGCTGTTGCAGAACTAGTGAGGTGTGGACGCGAGCTTATCGAAGTAAGTAGTACAATTTAACCAAAGTCCAAGGCTGATGCTAGGTATTTCATTCTAGATTTTAATATTTTTCGTATTTTGTTTTTATTTTATGGCTATACACAAATTAATACTTATGAAAAATTAAACTTGTCCATCCAGCTCGTTAATGAAGAAGACCGCCCTAAAGTGGTGCAAACAGTTGAAGAACTGCAGCGTCGTTGGAGAGAGTTACTGGACCGTGCCCCACCGCACCTCATGAGGTTGGAGTTTAGACTTGACGAGGCTGTTTTCCAACACTGCATCAAGGATATCGAGAAGGAGCTTGTCTATGAGGAACAGGTACGTTGTTATTTCTTGCTTTAAAACTGCTTATCAGTTTTAAATAATATTTGTCCAGCTCACAAACATTAAAAAATTCTTGTATTTTAAAAATAAAAGGCACGAACGAATAGTTATTGATTTGTTATTTCAACAGGCCTACAACCAAAGTGACGACGCAGATGGAATCTTAATTAGAAACGAGGAGTACTTCCGGAACCAAGGCAAGATAATGCAAGTTGAGCATTGTCTCCAGAATCTTAACAAGATTGCTTCCAGCTACACACATCAAGCCGGAGACACTTCCCTGGAAGAGGTTGTCAGGAAATGCGAACAACAGTGGGAAAGTACCGTTCATAGAGTGGAACATTTTAGACAACAACTGCAGAGAATTCCTGCGAAGTGGGACGCCTATAGAACGAAGTTTAGGGAGATGGAGAGATGGATGGACCACGTGGACAAGACTATGGACAGCATAGTCAGAGAAGTTGATTCTGCGGAAGCGTTTGAACGAGAGAAGACTATTTTCCAGGTAAGTTGTATTTTTAAGCATTTATGGGGTAACTTAGTTTGTAAATTTTTTAAATTGAATCTACTTCCCATTGTCATACATTTATTTAATACCACATTATACATTATTTACCTTTATATGCAAACTATGGATATAGCTGAGGGAGTTGATGGTAAAGTAATTATAAATGTATCTTTAATAATGTATAAGTTATGTATAAAAGTTTGCCACTACATTATTACATAATTGTTTTTAGAATATATGCCGTGAAGCTGACAAAAAACGTGAAGATATGAAATGGCTTGTCCAAACACTGGATATGCTGTCAAACCATTGTCCAGAATTAGAAGCTCAAGAAGAACAGGTTAAACTAGAAAACCTGATTGCTAGATATAAGAATTTAATACCGACTATAGAAATTACTATGATTAAGACAGAGACATATACGCGATGCTACACTTATCGTCGCGAAGTACATGAAGTTATTTGTATTCTTGAATCAGCCAAACAGCAGGCTTTGGTTGAACCTGAGCCTCAGAGTTTACAACATGTAGAACAATTAGTCCTTGAACATCAAGCCGCCGTACAAAAACTTGACCGCCAACGACCTTCGGTCATGTCAATGTTGCAACGAGGAAAAGAACTTATCAAGGACGCTAATGCACCAGCCTTTGTCAGAGAAGACGTCAGAAACCTTGAAACTGGCTGGAATACCGCTTATGAATCTTCTACTGATAGACTCCATAAGCTCCGTGATACCCAAAAAGTATGGTCTAACTATGAATATCAGAAGGAAGAACTTATGTCAGATCTTGATAAAATGGAAAGTTACATTGCTCATCCAGGGCTAGAACTTGGAGTTGGTAATATAAGCCGTGAACTGCAAGAAACCAAGATCCTTAGTTCTGATATTGAAAAGGCCAAATCCGAAAGGCTACCGCAATTACAGAGAGCTTATGCAGAACTACAAACACTTACTGCTAATAAGCCAAAGCCTGTAATTGAAAAAGACTTGGAAACTATTGAACGCAAATTGGGAAGAGTTGAGGATGAAGTCCAAACAAAAGTTGAACATTTAGAAAAGTTTAATGAAGAATGGGTAAAAATTGAACATAAACTGGAACATGTTAGAGAATGGATAAAAAAAGAAAGCCCTGCACTAATATCACAGATACAGTCTGATAATGTTAGTCCAGAAGAGCGAGTAGAAAAATCACAAGCATTGCAAAAAGTTATTGCACAAAAACTAGACGTGATTAAAGGAGTTGCCGATCATGGTTCTAAATTGGCTGTTGAACACCGAGTTCAGGAAGCAAACAGGCTTAAAGGGGAAGTTGCTTTGTTAGAAAAAATGATGGCTGACTTGCAAAGATCTACAGAACATCAGACTAAAGTTGTAGAGCATGATTTAGCTAGCTGGCAACGTTACCAAAAAGGTGTCGCGGAAATTAAACCATGGATTGAAGAGGCAGAAATTAAATTAGGCAATATACCAAAACCATCCTCATTGCCTGAAGCTCAACAATTACAACAACAATCAAGAGCATTGCTGGGTGACAGTGATAAGCAGTTAATGAATTTACAAATATTATCTAGTGTGAGCCACCAATTATCAGGCAAAACAAGTGCGCCAGATGAAGTTGATGCTATTCATTCCCGATGGGCTGTAGTTCATGACCAAGCGGACCAATGGAATAATAAATTGGATAAATTAGTGACTAACTGGGAAAACTTTGAGCGTGAAGCAGAAAAACTAGACATTTGGATTGAAAATGGCGAAAAATTACTGAGCAGTCGTAACATATCCATTGATTCTCCACAAGTTGAAAAGCTTGATCGGGAATTAAATAAGTTGAAATCTTTCGGAAATGAGATTTCTCAACAGCAAGCGAAAATTATTAGTCTTTCGCAGACTTGTGATAATATTTGTCACAGCATTCAACCTGAAGGTGCTACTATTCTCAAAAACAAAGTTGCTGACATAAAACAACGTACAAATAATTTGGCTGAATCTGTTAGGTCTAAAGTAAATGAGCTATCAGATAAAATAATAGATAGACAAGAATTTGTAACCAAATTACACAACTTTGATAACTGGATTACTGGAATACGACGAAAGACTGAAAGCTACGATCAAATTGCTGCAGACAAAGTAGAACCAACTTTACAATCCATGCATGTATTGTTACAAGAACATGCTGCTAAAGCACCAGAATTTGCCGAAATATACAATGAAATAAAAAATATGACTCTTTCATCTCATCCCGATGAATCACGATCATTGAGCGAAACATATTCTAATATTGCTCAACACTATCAAATAATCGAATCAAATATACAACAAAATAAAGCAATTTTACAAAAATGGTCTGACTTATTGAACTGGTACGAGGATACAAAACAACAACTTGGTCATATTCAATATCAGATCGATGGACCAAAACTGACACCGGAGAGTTATGAAATATTAAGACAAGAATTAGTTAATATTATCACTAAAATTCCAGAATGGAAGAGCAATGTTGCTTTATTAGATGGACCTTCAAAAGTTAAAGTTACTGATCAAAATACTGGTAGAATTATGTCCCCAACTACCTTAGTCAAAGAGATAGAAATAAAAGCAGATGCTTTATTGAATCAAGTTACCACAAAGAGAGATCTAGTTCAAAAAGTTGGAGCTCGTTGGGACAAATTTAATGTACAACATAATGCACTGGCTCAAGTTCTCCATGATATTCAATCTGCTCTTAATGATATGGCACAGAAACCAGTACCTTTAACTGAGGCCACAATTCAAGATATGACTGAACAGTTAGATAAACTAGATGCTGAACTAAGAGAAAAACAATCAGTAAGAAAGGAGTTAAGGGAAGAAGGTCTGCATTTAATGAGAGAAGACCAACCTAATATGGGTACAATTCAAAATGCCCTTTCTGCTGCGGACAATAATTGGGACCAAATAGTAAATGTTGTTCGTGATACGAAAAACAAATATATATTATTATCTTCCACACTGCAAGAGCTAAAGAATTTTACTGTTGCTTTTGACAGAGAAATGAGTAGAGCCGAGCAATTATATACAGAATCTAAGGATGCTCCAATAGACTATATCCAGACAGCTCAATCATTAGACAAGGCTAAAAAATCATATGAAATATTGAAACGTTCTAAGGGACTGCTTGATCAAATGGATGTTATTAAACAATCTATACTTAAACAAGCATCAACATTAGGTGGATTTGATACAAGTCCTCTAGAAGAAGCTTTCTTGACATCACAAACAAAATGGGAAAAAGTTAATGATGCTACCATTAAAAGAATTCAGGACTTGGAATCCCAATTACAAGTGTGGAGACAGATTGATGACACGAAAAACCAAGTTGTAACTTGGCTCAGTGAAACTGGACAAAATTTGGCAAATGCCTGTGATAATCTGGAAATAAGATTTGGTCAAAACCATCTAACAAAATACAAAGAAGAATTACCACTATTTTTGGGTTTGAAAAACAGTATTAAAGCCAAATGTGAACAAATTATAAATTTAAATAAAAATATTCCAACAGGTCAAGTAACCTCAATTACAGATTATTTGGATACTGAATTTGCGGCATTACATACACTTGCAGAAAACTTGGAAAGTGCAGTATCTTCTTTAGAAACAAAAGAAAATAAACTGAAAGAAAACATCAAACGTCTTTCAGATGCCGTAAGCAAAATTAGAGATGACATAATCAAATGCGACGATATGACTGGTAACAATGCTAAAATTATGGATCGTCTGAAAAAGTGTCAAGCTTGTAAAGTTGAACTACAAAATTTGAGCGATGATATTGACAATTTAGCACAAAATGTATCTGAAATGAATTCTAATTATCCAGGGTTCTACGAATCCTTGGTGCCCAAAGAATTGAGCACATTACAAAAGAGATTTGAAAGTGTTCTCATTCATGCGAATAAAACTGAAACTACACTACTTACTTTCTTACAAAAATCATTTACTGATAAACTTGCTATGTTTAATAGAAATTTGAAAATTTTAGACGATAAAACAAGATGGTGTATGCCTGATGTCGGTAGTGATAAATATAATATAGAGGTAAAAAATGCTGCTTTACTTGATGTTGAAAATGGAATTGCAGAATGCGCTAGCAAAATAATAGAGTTAAAAGAAGCAAGTGATATCTTAAAAATTGTTGCTGAACCAGCTTGTGCTCAGGAAGCTGCAATACAAACAGAAAAAGCTAAAAAGAATTTAGACGTTTTGGCTGCTAATTGCGATGAAATAAAGAACAGATTAAAAGAAAACATGGATACATGGCTAGAATATGAAACTTTGCTAGAGAATGTGTCTGATTGGTTGAAAGATAAAGAAAATAAAGTCCGTGTTGAAGCAGCTAACTTACTGAATTTGAATGAGATTGAGGGAAAAATAGCCGAAATAGATGGATTAAACAAAGATGTTAAGGAATACCAAGGTGAAATAAATAAACTGTCTGAAATAGGAGAAAAAATATTATCACGTAATCCAGACTCAAGAGTTCTACAATACATCAATCATTTAGTAACTAGATATCAGACGGTCGGAAAATTTATGGACAATCATCTGCAAAGGTTGAAAGATTTGAGAAATAATAAAGGAAAGTATGATAAGTCAATTTCTGAGTTCAAAAATTGGCTACAAGATGCTAACAATAAAATAAAAGACTTATCTTTAATGAGCAAACATGCAAAACCTTCACCAGCAGACTTGGAACAAGTAAAAAAACTAAATGAAAATAAAGAAATGGGACAAATGTTACTAAATAATGGAATTGAATCAGGTGAAGCACTATTCAGTGGTATAACGCCAGAAGGTAGAGAAGAAGTGAGAAATGAATTAAGAACACTTAGAAAATATTTTGAAGATTCTGTAGATTCTCTTAATAATGTTATAAAAGATATTGAGACAACTATTAACAAACGATCATCGTTCGATGATACGTTCAATCAAGTACAAAAATGGATAACTGACAAGGAAAACGAATTAGGTGAATTCAAATTATGCCCTACCTTACCTGAAAAGAAAGCGCAACTCCATGCTAATAAAATTTTACATCAAGAAGTGGATTTACATGAATCAATGCTCTCACAGTTAACAGACAAAATAAAAATGATGCCCGATGACGAAGCTGAGAAAAGCCTCTCGAAAATAATTGATAGATATAAGAATATGTCAAAAGAGCTTGAAAAAAGAATATCAATATGTGAATCTCATGTATCGGATCATGAAAAATACGTTCAAATGTTTGAAGACTGTCGAGACCGTCTCAACAATATTGTGGCTGAAAACAGTATATTAAATTACAGTGTTGTAACACAAAAGGAAGACGTTGACACAAAAATTGCAGCTATCGAGAAAGTTGCAGTGAAAGGTAAAAATATAGAAAGTTCTCTTAAGACTTTGAAATCACAGCTTGACACTGTTTTAGAGACAACTAGTTCTAACGGCCATCCAGTTCTTATTAGTGAATATGAAAAATTGAAAGCTATTTGGGATCAGTTTGCTAAACAATGTCATGAGCAAGACAAAAAACTAAAAGATACTTTGAAATACTGGAATGAAAGTCAAAAAACCTTAGACGAACTTGAAGAATGGTTGAAGGTTAAAGAAAATCAACTGAGAGATCAAAGCCTGAAAAGTAATCTTGAAGCTAAAGTAGCTCATTTACAAAAGGTAAAAGAAATACAAATAGAATTAATAGCTAAAAGCTCTGACTTTACTGCTTTAACTGATGGTAAGCAAAATGTAGCAAATGAGTCAGAATTGAGCAATAAAACTTCAAAGCTAGCCACTCGATATCACACTTTGAATAATTTAGTTAATGAAACAATTTCAAAATATGAAGTGTTTGTATCTGAACATCAAGAATTTGAAAATGAACATGATAATATGGAAAAATGGTTAGTGGGAATGCTGGGTGAGCTACAAGATTTAAATGAAATTGTCGGGGACTATGCTGTTTTGCAAGAAAAGCAAAATAAAGCAAAGGAATTATACGAAACTAGAAATAAAAAGACTCCAGCCTTCGAAGAGTTCCTAAGTTTGGGTGAAAAGCTATACACACACACTAGTCCAGATGGCAGAGAAGTTATTCGCCAAAAGATTCGAAAGATCAGATCTTTATGGGACAACTTTGGAGATAGCTTCCAAGAAACAGTTAATAAGTTAGATCAATGCTTGTTACAATTCTCCGACTTTTCACTTGCCCAAGAACAGTTAACAAAATGGTTAAAGGACGTCGAAAGAGCAATGCAAAAACACACTGAACTAAAGGCATCTTTAGAAGAAAAGAAAGCTCAATTGCAGAATCACAAGATAATGCACCAAGAAATTATGACTCATCAACAGCTTGTTGAGTCTGTTTGTGACAAAGCACAACAATTAGTAGATCAAACTCATGATGCTTCTTTAAATGTATATCTTCAATCTATCAAACAACTATTCCAAAACATTGTAACAAAGTCTCAAAATCTTCAAGATAACTTGGAAGACTGTGTGAAAAAACACGAAGATTTAGTTCGTCTTATTCAACAATACAAAGAATGGCTTGGATCACAATCAGAAAAACTTCTTGATATTGAAAATGCAACAGGAGAAAAACCTGAAATTATTAGAAAGCTCCAATCTGCTGTAGCACTTAAAGATATTGAAAAAGTTGGCTCCAAGAAACTAGATGACATACGTAATGTATTTGCTTCTGTTAGCAAGAGTACATCGGAAGCAGGAAATGCTATTATAAAAGCGGAAATCGATAATTTATTGGATCAATTACGTAATGCTATTAATAATATTGGTGTCTCGGAACAAAAATTAAAACATACGTTAGATATTTGGAACAAGTTTGATAACGGAATAGAGCATATATCAGACTGGCTAAAAGATATGGAATCAAAATGTCGAGATCAGAGTCTTTGCTCAACACTGAAGGAAAAAGAAGCACAATTTAAACGATACGTTGATCTACGTAATGACATTAATGCAAAAGAAAAAGAAATTGATTCTTTTGTGGACGAATCTCATAGTCTTATTCAATTAAGTGGCGTGGAGCGTTTAAAACCACTTGTAACACAAGTAAGTAGTCGTTACCAGCAACTTCACTTGATATCTAAGGATATTGTTAATCATTGGTCAGAACTCGTAACTGATCATAAAAAATACAGTCAATTACGAAATGAATTTGATACGTGGTTGAAGCCTTTAGAAGAACAAGTATCTCAAATGGTTACTAAGGAAGACAAGTTAAGCATAGAAAGTAAAGGGAGCAAACTTCAAGTATTTTTAATGGAAAGAGAAAATGGTGAGCATAAGATAAGTATTTTAACGACAGCTGGTGATAAAGTGCTTCCAGAAACTGCTGCAAATGGAAGAGAAAACATTCGTGGGGAAATAAGAGATCTCAGGGAGAGATGGGATAAGCTAAATGATACAATTCTTCAACAGCAAAAAGAATACGAATCTCAAACTTTGCAATGGTCAAGTTATCAAGATGTTCTGCAACAAACTCTGTCATGGTTGGACGAGAAAGAAAAAATAGTAGAATCTGAAGAAAAAGCTGTCTTAAATTCAGCTCAAGAAATTAAGTCTAAATTACTTAAGAACAAAACGTTGCTACAAGAAATTTGTTCTCATAAGAGAGTCATTGAAACAGTAACTGAAAAGGCAAAGAATGTAGCAGCAACTTTACATTCTGGTAAAGGTGAAAATGATGAAATGTCGTCAAATATACAATCAGTGTGGGATAGATATAATGCGTTAACGAATCGCCTAACAATTATTATTGACAAACATGAAAGCACTTTTGATATTTATCAGCAATTCGCAGACCAACAGAAATCGTTACAAGATTATCAGAAGCAGTTGTGGGATCGTCTTCATCTTTTATCTGACTTTAATGGTAACAAAACTGCTCTACAGGGAAAGCTTGGTAAAATTCAAGAATTATTGGATGCTATTCCTACAGGCAACAATAAGTTAAAAATATTGTCTGACTTGATTGAAAATAATTCTTCAAAACTGTCACCTCGAGGTAAAGAAGCTATGTCAAGAGAGTTGTCTTTACTTAAAGCTGACTTGGAAAAATTCACAGCAACTGTTCACGATGTAAAACGAGGAATTGAAGATAAGATCCAACAATGGATTGAATTCGATAGCGCCAATGATCGCCTGCAACACTGGTTGAGTGATACTGAGATGAGCTTAAAAACGTATACTCCAAAGGCAACATTAGAAGAAAAGGTGGATCAGCTCAACAAATACCAGGTATGTAGTGATGTCTATTTAACTTTGTGTTTATATTTTTTTTCTTTTATTTTTGAATATAATTTCATGGATAATTTTAAACAGGATTTATGTAAAGTGATTGTTAATCATGAAAATGATTTGAGTGCAGTCATAAGATTTGGAGAAGCTTTGGATCAAGTAAGATGATACAAGGATATATACCAAATCCTTAGCACTGTAGGATTTTAGTCTAATTTTCAGTAGATCTCTAATTTCACAAAATTATCTAATATTTTGAAAATTCTAACAAGAGGGGCTTGGATAATTTGCTTTTTTTCTGAAGAATATTACTTTTCTAATATTGATATAATATAACTACTTTACTAATTATAAAAATAGAGGTATTGGCTCTAGATATCTCTTTATTCTGACAATATGTATTTTATACCCTTCAATACATTATATACTTACACGCCTACTTCTACAGTATGATACTAATGATAGATGTTGTAGATTAGTTTAAAAAAAATATTTTTTGTATTAAAAACATATTGATAAATATGTGTATTTATATTACAGGCTATATTAGCTAACTTAAAGAAGACCGAAAATGATGTTGATAAAATAACAGATGAATTCAGTGACTTGATTGAGAACTGTAATGATACAAGAATCACAATGAATTTACAACAAATGACATCACGTTTCCAATCAGTTCAATCAACCGCGAAAGAGCTTGTCAAGAAGTGTGAGCAAGCTGTTAACGACCATAATGCTTATCAAGATAAATACAATCAATGTACTGATTGGATTAAAACAGCACAGCATAAATTTGATGAGTGTAATAAAGGATTATCTAATACTCCAGAAGGTATTAGTGCTAAAAGAGAAAGTCTCAACGACTTGCTTAGTCAAAGACGAAATGCTACTTTGCTTGTTAATAATACATTTGAAATGGGAGAGAAATGTTATCCATCCACATCTCCTGAAGGTAAAGAACTGATTGAACAACAACTTCAAGATATACAACAAGCCGTCGATATTCTTTACGATAATATTACAAAGGCAGAAAGAGACTTAGATTCTGAATTAAATAAGTGGTCATCATTTGAAGACAACCTAAAGACTGTTCAACAGTGGTTGTCTTTAGCTGAGAACAATTTGCCCAAAGAAATTGAATTAAAATCAACATTAGATGAAAAACGAAATCAACTTAATGTATACAGAACTTACCTTCAAGATGCTATCTCTCATCAGCAAGATATTGCACAACTAGAACAAAGAGCACAATCTCTCCCAGATATAACAAAAGACATTACTAAAGAAATTAACCAGCTTAGACAAAGACATGCAACCATATTAGCAAGAGCTAAACAATTTGTTGAGCAATATGAAGCTATAGTTAATAACCATCAACAATATACAAAAGCTGTCATGGACCTACAAGAATGGGTAGAAGCTACCCACAACACAGCAGAACTGTGGGGCGATGTTAACTTAGAACGGGTTGCTTTAAGTAGTAATTGTGAAAAACTTAAGTCGTTGCAGTTAACTTTGCCTGAAGAAAAGAACAGAATTGATAAAATACGCTCACTAGGTGAGAAAGTTTTACCTGGAACCATAAGTAATGGTCAAGCAAATATAAGAAATCAAATCGATGCATCTCACCAAGAATGGGAAGGTTTAGTGTCATTCATAAATAAGACCATAGAGTCATTGGAGAACAAAATACAACAATGGAATGAATACGAAAATATGAAAGATCAATGCTTGGCGTGGATAAGAAACACAGATACTCAAATCCATGCTGTTGATTTAAAGGCAACGTTACCTGAAAAACTAGAACAATTTAACAAGTTCCAAGAGTTACAAGGTGAAGTTCGAGCTAAAGAACTAGAAATTGACAATATTACAGAAAAAGCACAAAATCTTTATACTGGTGTTTTAGGACCTCGCGGTTCCCAAATATCTGATTTGTCTGTCAAATATCAAAATTTGACGCAAAAAGTAAAAGATATGACTAATAGATGGCAACAATATGTTAAAACACATCAAGAATTTGCAAGCAATGTTGCTGAATGCTCACAATGGATCGAAGAACTGAGAGATAAGTTAGATTTCTGTGCTGATTTGAGTTCCTGCTCACAAGATGATTTAGAAACTAAACTGGTACTTATACAAAACTTACTGCTAACTAAAGATGAAGGTTTTACTAAAGTTCAATCTTTAGTGGAATTAGCTCAGAATGTAATGGCTAATACAGCTCCTGCTGGGCACGAAGCAATTAATAATTCTCTCATTGCTCTACAAGAGCAATGGTCTGCACTGTTGTCCAGAATGGTTGAAACAAAAAGTATGTTGGATGATTCTGTTACTAAATGGGCTGGATTCCTGGAACAAATACAATTAATTGATAAAAGTAACAATTGGCTCGAAAATATGCTTACAGAGTTGACACCATTTGAATCATCAATTCTTGACAAAAGAGCACAACTTGAAAAATTAAAAGAAGTTGAAGAAAAAGCTCGCTGTGATCGCTTAGATGTCGATACTCTGAAAGCAAAAGCTGCAGAAATGATTGCTAGCGGACAACAAAACCAAGCTGCTTCTAGAGCTCAAAGCACTTTAAACAACTTTGATAACTTATACGACAGGATCAAAAAGTTACTGGCCGATCGTGAAGAGCAATATAAAGATCATAGATTATATAAAGAAGCACACGACGAACTCATACAGTGGCTGACAAGGGCTAGAGAAAAGGTTCCATCACTCAAATCTAAACCATTAAGTGATAAATTAGCTATTGAAAACTCTGTAGCACCTCTCGAAGCTTTAATCAATAAACAAGCACAAGGAGAGCTACTTCTAGAACATTTGCAGCATACTGGCGAAGTTGTTCTGGCAAGTACATCTCCAGAAGGTCAAATAATCATTAAAAATGAAATGAAAGCACTAAAAGAGAGTTTTGATGACCTTTTTAATGAAATAAAACAACAGAAAAACCAACTAGAAGATACTGTTAACCAATGGCGAGAGTATAAAGATGAATATGAAAGGCTTTCTGATTGGTTACAACAAAAAGAAATCCACATCAAAAATCATAAGCTTGCTCTATTAGGTACTGCCAAAGAAAAGGGAGCACAAGTGAACGAAGTAAAAGAAATCGTTGACCAGTTGAGAAAAGGTAAAGATGATATTGATAATTTCAATGCATCCGCTGCTGGCCTGCTCTCCTCACACCTTGATACATATGTTAATAATCAACTAAGACATCTTAACTCTAGATATCAAGTTTTAGTAAACATGGCTAATGACGTTCTTAAAAAAGTTGAAACAAATTATGAACAGCACCAAGCTTATGATGATAATTATTCAAATACCAAGAAATGGATCGATGATGCTTGGGAAATTACCCGAAGTGGAAGCGAAGCGGGCAGTAACAGCAGTAAAGAATGTTTACAAAAAAGACTAGAACACATTGAAGATTTACTGAAAAGGCGCGAGGAAGGTCAGAACCTTGTGCATGCGACCATAAACAGTGGTGAAAAAGTATTGAGAAATACCAGATCTGATGGAAAAGATAAGATTAATACAGAGTTGAAAGAATTACAAAATGAATGGGATCGACTTGTTAAGAAAATGACAACAGCAAAGGTTCATCTCGAAACTGCTTTGCTCCAATGGGCAGATTACAGTTCTAGTTACTCACAGTTACAACAATGGATTTCAGATAGAGAAGCAAAATTACAAGAAGTGTGTGAACAAAAGGTTGCTAAATCTAAAAAAGGACAGGATCGCCTAGCTGGTATAACTACAGGTCTTGGTCTCGGTGAACGAAAAGCCACACTCCGTCAAACAAACAATATTGTACAAGATATCGTTTCGTTTGAACCCATGATTCAGTCTGTAACTTCTAAGGCTTCAGAACTTATGCAACAAGCTCCAGCGTCTGAAATAACTACAAAATATGAAACGTTGTCCAAGCAGGCCAAAGACTTATATGAAAAACAGAGAGAGACTGTTGAACAACATCAAGCATTTATTGACGCTGGGACAGATTTTGTCCAGTGGATAAGAGCTGCGAAAGAACGACTAGGAAAGTGTTCAGATGCAACTGGTGATAAAGAATCATTGAGCAGCAAAATTTCACAACTTAAAGTATTGGAAAGTGAGCTACCAGAGGGTCAAGCCAAATTACAAAAAGCTCTTGAACAGGGTGAAATATCTTGCGGATTGGCTGATGATGATGATAGGGAAGAAATAGAAGAAGAAGTTGCTCTAATGCAAGAGGAATATGATACTTACGTGTAAGTACAAATTTTTAAATGTATTTCCAAAACACGTGTACAATAATAATAAAAGATATTTACAGTAGATAAGTAAAGGCCAGCAGCGCTTCTGTGACCCCCGGGTGTTGCAGATGCCTATGGGCAGCGGTGATCAGTTAACATCACGTGACCCGCCTTCTCGTTTGCCTTCCTCTTTCATAAAGAAACAAATTATTTTAACATGTTTTACCCGAATAAGGTGTGACCTAATCACATTACACTAAAATATTAAAATGGATCATTCTGGTTTTCAGTGAACAGCTTAATAATACCAAAGCCCTGATTGAAGGAGGCATCGTAAAATGGACAGAATATGAAGAGCAATACAAGGAAGCCCTAGATTGGTTGTCAAAGACTGAAAAATTAGTACAATCATTTAACAAGTTACAAAACAACTTGGAGCAAAAGAAAGTTGTTCTAGAGGAGTTTCAGGTGATAAGACATTATTTATTTTTTAACTTTATATTGTAAACATCGGGACCTTCAAGGAAAGAGCGTATAAATCCCTTAAAGGTCGGCAACGCTCCTGTGACCCCCCGGGTGTTGCAGGTGTCTATGGGCGGCGGTCATTACTTAACATCATGTGATACGCCTACTCGGTGGCCTCCCTCTGTCATAAAAAACTCATATAAAAAATAAAAAGTTAAAATATGTTTACAAACAAACACACGAATCCCCTCAAATCCGTAATGATCTTTCATAATCCACACATTATTGAATTTCTTCTTTTGTAAATTTTATTCATAAAATTTTATTATTATTTTATTTTTATTCTATCTAACACGTGAGTTGTGGTCAATGTAATATATTTTATTTCGAGTGGAGTACATCTGAGAATGACTTTATTTCGCGTTTTATTAGCAGGGGTCGAAGAGCTAGTAGTTCGTAGCTTAACATTTGTGTGAAATACTGACGTGCAAGATGCCTTTGAAGGTCTAGATTTAAAAATAAAGTTTTTGAATTTTTGATTACCAAGCCCACAGGATCAAATTAGGATTCGCGATTTTAAAACTGTTATTTTATTGTAGGGACATCTGCAAACTTTATTTGATTGGCAAGCTGAGCTTGACAAGCTGAATATGCATGCACAGACTTTATTAGAAACCTGCGCTGACACAAGAGTATCTAATGGTATTACTCAGCTTACAACAAAGTACAACGCATTACTATCATTAGCCAAAGAAGTCATGAAGAGATTGGAACTCCACTACCAGGTAATAACTAATGTTAACCATTTAAAAGATTCGTGAAAAGTATTTTTATATGAGACGATAAAATGAACTTTCAATAACAAATACAATAATTGTATATCATTGTGAGAATAAATGAAATTCATGCCTTGCAGGAACATCAACAACACAACGCTCTTTATGGAGAATGTCAAGACTGGTTAGACAGAACTCGTGAAAAGCTCAACCAATGTGCAGAAATACCTAATACTTTGCCCGAAGTTAACAGTAAACTTAATACAGTGAAGCTTTTACGCCAATCACTGGAGCAAGGTCAAAATAAACTTAGGTATCTCCTTGAATTAAAAGAAAAAGTTATTATGAATACAGAGCAAGCAGGCGCTGCTAAGATTCAGGAAGATACTGATAACTTGAAGCAAGAATTCGATAAATTAATAGGTGATTTGCAAGATGTAAGGAATAAGCTTACAAACAGAGCTGCTCAATTTGATGATATTTCTAAGGTGAGATATTTATATACGTTTTTTTTCTTTATGTTACATTTCAATCGTCACTTTATTTTTATAATCTGTTCGTGCAATTTTATAGATCCACAAACTATTGGTTGAATGGTTAGATGACATCGATCAAAAGTTACAATCTGATGATTCACTGATGAACGATTTATCTGAAAAGAAAGCAAAACTCGAGAAATTCAAGACATTTAATAGAGATATTGATTCACATAGTGATCTGGTTAAGAAGCTGAATGAAAAACTTAAAGAAGACGCTTCCTTAAAGAATAAGGATATTGATGATACTCTAAAACGATATGATGATATCAGAAAGACTGTAAATGAAATGATAACTGTAAGTATAATTACCAATAACAATTTGATTTTATCTATTACTTTTTAATTTCATGTGCCTATTAATGTTATTTTTATTTTAGAAACTGGAAGATTATGTTAACTCTCACATACAATACAAGGAGGCATATGACAGCTTTTATGACTGGATACGCAATTGCAAGATAGAAATACAACAGTGCTCTGACTCGCACGGAGAAAAAGAAGAAGTTCAAAAGAAGCTTCAAAATGTAAACAAAATAATAGAATCATTGCCTAAGGGAGAAGCATTACTAAAGAAAACCATCAAGCTAAGTGAAGCTGTATTAAACACTACGGCAAATGAAGGCAAGGATAATATCAACCAAGATATCAAACAATTGCAAATAGAATGGGAGAATCTTCAGCAAATATGCAAGGACACAAAGAAATTACTTGAAAAATGTCTTTCGGCCTGGTCAGATTTCTTGGAAACATCAGATAAGATGAGTAAGTGGGTGAAAGACTTCGATAATAAGCTCAAATCCGTACAAAAAGTTGATAAAATTACTCCTGAACATCTTGAAAAGTGTCGTGTAAGTATATACTTTTTAAAGTTAATGTATAATAGAAGGAAAAAAATATTTACCAGTGTCAATGCAATTATACTTTTCAATACATTCATTGCAATTAAATCAATTAATATATTACTACATTCCAGTTATATCTGATTATATTATCTTATTTTGTAGGAACTGCTAACCGAAGCGTTAGGTCACAAGCACGTTTTAGAAGAATTAAATGATCGATGTGAAAATCTCATGGAATTGAGTGCATGTGCTTGGGTCCGTGATAAAACAGTTAATTTGCAGACAGAATATACTACTTTATTGACAAAGATTCAAGGTTTGGTTTCGAATGGTGAAAAGAATCTGTCAGACCACACTGAATTCATAAAAGCAAAACAAGAGCTTCAGCAATGGCTTGAAACGGCTCATGGTACAGTTCAAGACTCTATTGGTGTTGGCGATATTGATACAACAAAAGACAAGCTTGAAACTGTAAAATTAGTTAGCAACCGTATGACTGAAGGTCATCACCTATTAGTTGTATTACAAGAAGCATTTAAGAAAGCATTAAATAACACTCCACCTGAGGAACAGGATAGTCTAAGAAATGACGTTAAAGTACTTCAAGAAAGTTGGGACCAACTTAAGATTGATCTAAATTCAATAACTGCTCAACTTAAAGCAGCCATTGGTAAATGGGATGACTTTGAAGATTCTAAGAACAAAATGAACCAATGGATTAAAGATACAGAACAGAACTTGGATAAAATACCACCTGCTAGTGGTGAACTTGGAGAAATGAAGACACTTCTTGAAAAATACAAACACATTGAAGAGGAAATTGATAACACAAAACCTGAATTAGAAAGACTGAAGGGTGAGGCAGCTGAACTCAGCGGATGGGCTAAGAAACCTGCAGTGAAAGAATCTGTTACCGAAATTGAGAGAAAATGTAATGCTTTACGTGCAAAGTGTGCTGCTAAGAAGGCTGAACTTGAATCTGATATTAAAGACTACAATCAATATCATCAATCATTACAAGACACAGAGAAGTGGCTATTGCAGATTTCATTCCAACTTATGGCTCATAATTCTTTGTATATCTCTAATAGAGAACAAACTGAAGAACAATTGGCACAACATGCGGTATTGTTAGATGACATTCAGAAATATAGATCAACACTTGACGAGTTAGAATCTAAAGGCAAAGCTCAAATTGACAGATACGAGGCTACTACACCATCAATTAAAGACACAGTTGGGAAGCAACTAAAGAATGTTAATGATAGCCATAAATCGTTATTAGCAACTGCTCTTCAAATTGAGCGTCGCCTCAGAGAGGGTCTCGCCAAATTCAAGGAATATGAGGACACTCTTGAAAGCATTCTTAATAATCTTGACGAATGTGAACCTGCTATAACTGAGCTTGATGTTCCTGTTGATGGATTAGCTCACGGTCGCGAATTATTGGACAAAGCAAGGGTAAGTTTTACAAAGTTTAATGTATGTTTTCAAATTTATAGATAAATAAACAATTTGAATTAATGTATTGCTTAACTTTTTATAGGCTCTTCACAACCGCCTACAAACAGAGAAAAGCCGTCTTTCCGCTGCTGTGGCAGCTTGTTCAGCCGCTGCTGCATCAGTCTCCCGTCCATCATCTCCAGCAGACTCGGCACCATTACCTATTCCTCCAAGAGAGCTTCACGTACGAGCGCGACTTGAAGATCTCATTGACCAGGTATTGGATGCCTCCAC
>JADGIL010007485.1:0-10927 GCA_020352625.1 Cactoblastis cactorum | reverse complement strand
TTTTTACTTTAAAATTAAAATGTACTTGATGTCGACAGTAAACAAATTATTGTAATAGATAGGGAAACCTGTTATTGGCCTTATCATCAGCTATTAATTATTGTAACAAATATCTGTAACGCTGTTGGTTTTCTTAATAAATATAAATAAATAAATAAATAAATAAATAAGTATATATATAGGTTTTAAGTCCAATGCGAACAACAGAATTGCTAAAGACTGTTTAGCATTACATATGTATTTGTTACCGACCGAGTGACCGGATAATCAACGCGTATACTAGAATACTCGTAAATAGTAATGTCATATGCGTTTATCTAACGGCTAGATGGTCGCGTTTACGTCCGTATATAAATAATTCATACAAATCTAGTCCGAGCTCGCAATGCAGCTGGTAAAAATCACTTTACGAGTGTGGAAACACGCGAGCAGACGCGCTGCTACGTTAATATGACGGCACTGTGGAACAAACCACTGAGAACTAGAAAGATAACACTTTTACTAGCTCAAGACTGAGGCTTGATGACCACAGATCATTCAAACTAAATATTTTAAATGATCTGTGGTTGAAGTCAGATGTCAAAGATGTGCGTGTGTGTTACGTCTCTCAACTGTGAATATAAAAGCGTTTGTTTGTCCGTCTTTCACATCAAGTTGGATAAGTGTGATTTTTATGAGGTTTTAGAGAGTGGTTTTTTTAAGAGTTTTGGAGAGTGACATAGAAAACTTTTTGTCTCATCCTATTCTCTCAGAAATAAACGCGAATGAAGCCGTAGGCATACTACATATTTTGCTTATCATTAATGCTTATTATTAATAAAGTTGAATTGTCAATTAAACTAAGTAATTTACCAGTTTACACTTATAACTTTTCAAAATTTACTATCAAAAATTACACGTTTGACTATCAAAAATTCATTCTTCTACACTCTCCATGTTATTGTACCGATCCAACGCGGCACAGCACAAACAAATTGGATGCTTAAAATTCAATTTGAAGGTTTCGCGGTCCGCTTCATTCGCCCGGTCCGTCCGTTACAAGCTGGACTCACATCCAAATGGAAACGCAATTATTTTGTCGCATACGTAACTTTGAAATCGTTTAAATGCTTATCGCCAACGAATACAGTTCGTATTTGCGTACTGTACGTTGGTTTGTTTGCAAGAGTAAAGTATTGAAGTTTGTTCTGTATCGTAATTTTAACTACTTCGATGTTTTAGAACACTTGCAGTACAAGTAAGACTTGCACAGGTTTGTTTTCCAAACTATGACATATATACCTAATTATTAGTAATAAGACTTGCATAAAAAAGTGGTTTAATTCAGATTGCTTTATAGATATCTATTACTTGTAAATCTCCCGAGTTAAAAATTCGCTTTGGCGCGTCTATTACGAACTGGACTCACATCCAAATGGAAATGCAATTATTTTGTCGCATACATAACTTTGGAAACGTTTAAATGCTTATCATCAACGAATGCAGCTCGTTTTGCGTAATTAAAGTTGGTTTGTTTGCAACACAATGAGCATTGAATTTAGGTAAAGGTAGTTTTATTTATGTTACCCACAGTAGTAGGTAACATAAATAAAACTACCTTAATGTGTGTGTTTAAGGACAAATGCAATAAATATGACAACTTTATAGTGCACACTTTATGATATAAGTACATATAATTAATTGGCTGTTAGACTAAACTTGAATGCCGTGTCATTATTTTATTTAAACTTTAATAAACACTTATTTTACCTCATTCTTAAACTATATGCAAAGGATATTTAAACACTAACATTCTTGTTGATTTAAGTTAAAGAGCATGCTCCAGCTAGCAGTTGTATGCTGTTATAAAAGAGAATAGAATAGAGCATATGTCAACACCTTAAGTTTCTAAAACTGCATACCTTTTCATTTAAAACTCGCTTCCAACTTTCGAAAGTAAAGAAAACTTTTAAAAGCATCGTGTTGCTTGTTGAATTTTTATTCCTTAGGTATTCTTGAAGCGCGAACAAAACCAAAGTATGGTTATGAGAAGTTTTTAAACAAACCAAAACGAGGCGCTAAAATAATGCGGAGATTGTGGTGCTATTCTATGAGTAAGAATTCGAAGTTGAAATAACTACTGCCCGAAGTTTTCCATCCTGAGGCTCAGGAAACTTTACAGAATAAATTTAAGTTCCTTAGTGCTGAAAATTGGTGAGCATAGCTTGTATTTATCTAAACTTTTTGAAATTCAGATAAATACAAGCTTAGCTTAATTTGTAAAAGTATCTAAACAAAGGACAAAAAATTGATTAAATTTTTTTAAATAGTCACTTATTATCTAAATTGACCTTTACAATTCGCTAAATACTCAAAATACTATTTGTTCTAAAATAACAATATCTACTTCCAAAGAAAAGGAAAGAAATTAGTGAAGAATAAATTAAATTCCTCATCACACGTCGTCGCTCTAGTTCTGTAGAAGTTTTCTAATCCTGTATTCTCTCTTAAACTTTTCCAATACTATTAACATAATACGCTAACATGTGACCAAATCCGAGCATTTGCAAAACTAACTTACATCTGTTGCATTACAACGGTTTTAACGAAGATAATTAATAAACATGTATTGTGAAGTCTAAGAAGAAAGTACATAATAACTATATTGCCCTATCGATCGATAATAATTTGTCAAGATACAGACGCACATGAGGTTTTTTTTGTCAAAATGAATTCAGCCAATTAGCTTTGGATTACTAACGTAGCGGAAACTAAGGTGAATTCTCTCAGAGTCCCACCTTTCCTACGCTTTGCCAAGTAAATGAGTTAAATGAATTATCACGCCTGCTCCTCATGGATCAGCATTTTCATTAACTTTCCATCTCCCTGAACTTCGCTCATTCTACACGTCGCAAAATTAAATCACCCCGGTTTCCTTTCTTTAGAACCGGCAACATAAAGGTAAATATATACTAAATACCGGCAATATGAAGTCCTCAAGTTACTTGTTCTTTTTACTGTACATAGTGTTGATGTACGTATGTACTTGTACTTGAAAATTCATTTGACATAATACAAGCTTACAATATTTTCTTGGCCGTCGAACGTAGTAGAAGACAAATACTATCAAAAAATATTACTAATTGTATACATATATTTGGTTACTTTGAAGAAAGAAAACATAATTCCACATATATTTCAATTCTTTATTCGACACCATATATATGCAATCCATTTCTATACCAAATTGTAACAAAATGACAAATGAAATGGATAACAATTTGATTGAACAAATTTATTCAGATTATTAAAACAGACAAGTAAATCTAATCATTTCTTCTAAAATGACGATAAATAAGTCTAAAAAGAAATATACAATCCTTTAAAGTATGTATATTAAAATTATGGCAATATGAAAGAGATGTTAAAGGAGGATGACCGCTCCTTAATTTGTACCGGGAAAATGTACAGCTTTATTTTATGACTCATCAAAATTTGCGAGTCAATTACTTAACAAACTTTTTTCGTATTTTTACTAAAATTTAGACATAAACTTCTCTTCTACGGCACATTGAGGAGATAAACAATTAACGCTTCTGAAGCATTTTCTTCTACTACAACAATTTTTCTAAACAATAACAACAAAACATATTTAACTAAATAGAATTAGTAACATTTTAATATGTATACATGCGTAAATTTAATAACAACTTATTCTGACAATTCCTTTGAATACATAAACGATATACGATTAAAAGTTTCTATTAATGTGAAAAGCAACAATTGTTTATTTAGGTATACAATATATTTTTAACAGGATGTCTCCTATGGAAATATTCACAAATAAATTCTGTATTTAAGAAATCCATATTAATCAATTCCACATATCAATTAACTAAGTATAATCATTAGATTGCCACTTAATGCAATATAAACATATGTAGAGAACTAAGGCAACTATTAACCTCTAAATGTTTGTTTACATTTTGTCACAATGTGGTTAATGGCTTTACGTATTATTATGTATTAATTCACTCCATTATTAATCATCATCAATTCCTGTGGAGATAAAAATACAGACGAGTACACAAGGGAGAAAGGATTATAAATATGGAACCCTAAAGACTAGCTTACGGTATTAAAATTAAAACATCTTAATACTTAACACTTTCAAATACTGAGTAAAATAATTCATCTTTGTTTTTAAAAGTCATTTATAAAAGAAGATGAAAAATAAAAGATTGTCGCACAGAACGTGGTCTGTTACCCTGTTTACCTCGAAATAATTTTATTTTTATTGATCGTTAACATCCGGAATGTTTATAAATTAAAATAAAAGGGTTCTGTTTGGTACTCGTCTATTTTGTAATTAGTTTTCAATATTTACTTATCAAAAACTACTCAAAATTAATACAACTCACTTAAGATAACTATACAAAAAATTACAACATACACGATTTATTTTAGTATATATAATTTTAACCTACCATTTGAAATATCGTTCAGTTGATATTATAATATGTACACCTAATGTCGGTTTGCTCTTAAGTCTTTTGTCACTAAATTATTGTAATATTCACATTCATATACCAAACCTACATTCTAATGATTCTATGTTAGAAGACTGGAACAAAAAGCTTATAATTTTACATTCTTACATTATTATCTATGGCATTTTATATATATAGGTATGTATACATATAATATTTTTCAATTATACTCAAAGTAAATGTTGTAAAAAAATTGTAAATAATACAGTATGATTTGCCAAAATATTTAATTAATGTGTGAGTGTACCACACATGTCAGTTTCATGGTATTTAGGTAGTTTCATTCAATGGTTCTATACTAAATTATTCAGTTAAATAATTTAAAATAATACATATTATAGTGGGCTTTTAAAAACTTCAACTTCTGTCTTCATAATAATTCACTATCTATTAATTTATTTTTCAATAACCTTAAGCAAATAGAGCGGAAGAGTGAAGACATACAGTCATTTTACAGCCACAGTTCATAAGTAAGGCAAAGACGAACGCCTTAAAAATTCGCTGTACCCACTGCTAACATGCAATTACATACTTATATATACATAAAACAGTACCTCATTTTATAACTGTAGTATAATATATGTAAATGATATTATGTACACATCACCTTTCTTAACAATCACAACTTAGTCCGTTTATTGACAACAATTTCGGTGTCATCCAGAAACCCTCATACGGATATCTCTTGTATCTGCACTCTCTTCTTCATGATGCCGGGCGGCGCCGGCGCGGGCGCAGGCGTAGACGCGGAGACGAGCGGCGCGCGCAGAATGCCGGACCCGCCCGCGCCGCCCGGCTCCGACTCTCCATTCGACTCCGACGCGCCCTCCGCCTCCCCCGACGGCCCGAACTTAACTTGTGTCGAACTGTCCACTACTCGCGGCTCGAACGTACTAGTTCTCCCTACGGCATCCTGAGGCCGGCCCTCCACCTTCTGAATATCTGGCTTCTGAGTATCTATACACACCACACTTCCGGCTTCTATTGCACTACCGACACTAACATCAGGTAAAGAGTTGCGAGCCGCTCGATGTTTCTCGTCATAACAACTGTACTCCCCGAAAGTTGGTTCCCCACAATCCGACAACGTCCGTAAATCGAACTTAGAGCCGGAGCCACGAGGAACATGAGACGACTTGCATTCGAAACCAAAACCTTTTCCATCGAATGTGCGCACTTCGTAGTCCAATTTTCCATCGTAATTGTCCGAAGACGATGAGCTTCCGGCCTCGGCGAGATCGTCTTTCGAACGACGGGGACGGGATCCTCTCTGGTGATAGATGCCAGCGAAAATGAGAACGTTTAGCAGAAGAAGGAAGCAGCCAACTGCAATCGTGACCGTTAATGCAGCCGTGTAAGACTGGTAATGTGAGGACGCTAATCGCCGTAACAGAGCATCGTCAGTTTGAACAGGAGTGACGGTGGCGTTGGGCGGACATTCGGTGGAGGGTACGGGCGGCGCGGGAGACGGGCGCGGCGCAGAGGAGCGCGGTGGAGGTGTGCTGCGACCGGGGTCGTGCCGGCCGGTGTCTATGTTCACCACGTGCGGCACGTGGGATCTTGACATGGTCTGAGGTCTCACTGCTCCTATATAGAACAAGTACTTAATATTAAAACTAATACACATGCACAATTAAACATTAATAAATTTAATAAAATAATCAAAATAAATCACTTTTGTACCGAAAAATAAATACCTTCGTAGTAGTTACTGTTTCCGTTGTCTTCTTGGAAATGATGATGTCTCATTGCGGCATCCGGCATGTCAGAGCCTGGTCGATGTAGTTGCGGTATGAGGGAAAGCCACAGTGACATCTTGTGACCACGATAGTGGCTTCGCATCTCAGGTTTATTACCTTTAGATGAACACGCAGTTAAATAATCAAGGCATTACCACGTTATAATTAAATATATTAACGATATCTCATAATACTGCATGTATTATAATACCATATGTGTGTATACTAAGAATAAGATCATTAAGTTATATATATACATTGTATATGTACATATAAATAGCAAAGATCTCCGTACAATTTTATTACGTATTATTTATTACGTAAACACGTAAAACAAATCATTATATCCGAATTAGCACAAAATTTATTGTGGCATTATTTTTGGGGCAAGGATTATTTAATTTTTGTGTACAAGTATTTAGGTAGGACTATAACGACCCGTGACTCACTGATAACGATATTTTCCGTATTCGACCCCCACTCAGGTAATAGTGGAAATTGAAGTTTTTCTCAATGGCGTAGAACTTAAATTTTTATCTATACCTATATGTTTTTATATATAACCTATTCTCGAGCTTAATAATTCTATTTTTTTTATATAAGAGGGAAGCAAACAAGCAGGCAGGTCACGTGTTGTTAAGTGACACCAGCACCCGTAGACACCTGAATCACAGATGTGTTGCTGATAACTTGAGGGATAATTTGTTTCTGCATATTGATTATTATTTAATGTCTAAAATTTATCAAAATATGTATTTATAAGTAAAGAATAATTGAGTAACATACTGATTTCCATATAAAGTTGGTTGATAGTATCATAGGTGTCCCAATAAGGAATTTGGTCGGGGCCAAGCCGTGGTGCATCTCCTAATAAAGGGCTGGGCGGAGGGGTCGCCGATGGATCATTTGGATTTCTGAAAAACAATAATTTCAAGTAGTTTTGTACATATACAATCGCTATAGACATACGTATTTATCTGTTCATGCGCCTTTAAATACAATAATCTTATAAACTAACAAACGTATACTCTCGTATAAAATTCTCGTGTAAAAGTTTCATATTTTCTTAATGAGCATATCTTTGCATAATGACCGCAATATATCCTACATACTGATATTACATATTTCTAAAGCGAGAGACACGTGAGAATAAAGCACTATAAAATATAATGAGAAACGTTATTACGAATTTTTAGAAATTAGCATACAATTAAATTTGGCTAAGCTTTATGTAAGCAAGAATAAAAGAAAAAATACGATTTCACATTNNACATTTTTAATATATCTTAAATATGCACGCATAGTTTCATATCTTTATCCTTTACGGGAATGATAGAGCAAGAGACTTGAAGGATACGTTTAGCTGAATAGGCTTATTCATAAAATGGAGAATTTAAATATTATATAAGATATACATAAATAGAAAACACAGTATCATACCCATATCTGGCGAAATTAGCGACGTAATGCATACATAGTTTGGAGACTCGCTGTTCCTGCTGAGTGAAGTTTTGTTGATGATGACTCAAAGAAAGTGGTACTCCTATATAGTAGGGCATCTCTTCGCCATGGACAGAGCCCGGCCGCTAAAATATCAAATAAAATAAATTTACATGCAAAACAAATTACTTTACTTTACTTTTTACGGTACTTTAGAAATGTTGTGTTTTAAAAGAGTGCTTACCTTTTTTTACAATAGTAACTTATTAATTGATAAAGAATTAATTCAATTGATAAATATTACTACAAGTATGTCTGAATGATATATAAAGACATATTTTTTCTAAAATGTACTAGTAGTTTCGAAGATACTACAGATTTATATTTATAAGAATACATATTTAAGAATACAAAACATTCTATCTTTATGTTATATGTAAATGTACATTTCTCAATTAAAACTTAGATGATTATTTGATGTTAAGTTTATTATAAAATATTTACAATTCAGATTCCGACAAAACTTACACACAATGTTTTAAACCGGTCAACAATGTAAGTAAATATAAATATATACGGGCAAATCGCACAAATTAGTTCCAAACAAATCAATAAATTTTTGATTTCTGAAAAATTTATTGATTTCTAAAGTTTCAGATAACTGATGCATGATGAAATATCTTTCTTCCTTCCTTTTCCTAGATACTCAACAAATCCTTTAAGCTTCCCCAACTCGTAATAGAGACGGCAACTGAAATCCCGACTTATGTTAGCTGGTTGTATTCCAAAATTCCACGTCGAGTTTGTAACTAAAACGCATAACTGACTGTCTACAATAATCCGCTTATTTGTGGCGAACGGTTATAACAATTTGAATACATATCGCTTTATATGCCTGCGTACCTTTTTGTTAGAAATTGTAGACTTAAACCACAACCCTTTTAAATGTGATGGTATGAGATTATGCGCTTATCACTTTATGGAAATAGGTTTCTATGATATTGTTTGATATTCTGAAGTTTACGCAATGTAAACAAGTATTAAGCATTAAATATATATATTTTTATTATTGTAGTAAGTTCAGTAAAAAGAACTGATACTCTATTTAATTCATTGCAAAAGCAAAGAAGTGTGAAGAGGTATTGATTTATATAACTGGGGACCCAATCTAAAGTGTTACGGGTAATTCTTTGGGGAGGGCAGTGTAACATTTTAAAGTTTACCTTGTATCACTAAAATGAGTTTTCATTAACTTTGACCAAGATATTGTATATCTCACCTGAGGATAATCTTTTTCTTGCGAGAGGTGATGAAAATGAGTAAAGTAGGTAGTGCCACCTCGCAGTGCGTGAAGATAGCCAAGTCTGATCAACGGAGCAGCTGTTCGACCATCGCTCAGAACCTACAAAAATTTGAATTAATCTTTCTATATTTTTTTGGACTATGCATAAAATCCGGCTCCTACTAATTATGGTAAGGGAAAAAAACAAAATTAACGTATTGCGGAATGCTACAATAATACAGAAGGGAAGAAAACAGTTTACTTTCGCTTTATATATCTACATGTAAGTACAGTCGGGACCAGATAAACCAGATCATTCTGCCATGTTTATATGCCATGGGGTCACCAAACTGTTACCAAAGTAAATGTAACATAAACCAATTACAGTAGCACAAACTACTTTTTCCTTGTGTAAGTCGCTGCGTTGAAAACAAAGCAGCATTTTAATAAATCGGGAAAAAAGCTCAGGTGAATATGTGTATTGCTCCGGTTTCTACTGGCTCATCTCCGCGCAATCCTCCGGGAAAGAATTATAAAAATGATATATTTTAATTTTTTTTCCAGTAATTATATAGTGTTAAATTTTTCTCCAATAATTATATAGTGTTTGATATAGTTATATACTTATTAAAAAACGAATGTAATGTTTGATAATGAGTATAAATACTTGGGACAGAATACACGTTATTATTGAAAATCTTTATTTTTTAGAGTTCCGTACCCGAAGGGTAAAACGGGAACCCTATTACTAAGGCTCCACTGTCTGTCTGTCACCAGGCTGTATCTCATGAGAGTTGAAATTTTCACAGATGATGTAATTCTGTTGTCGCTACAACAACAAAACTAAAAACAAAATTTTAGGGGGCTCCCAAAGAGCATAGAAGGAATCGCGGCCGCTCACCCGCTACGGCGAGCGGCCTTGTGCTTCTATGCTCTGTGTGGGCTCCCATAGAACAATCCTGATTTTTTTTCCTATATTGATAACGATAACAGATATATGCTTGAATATTTTACAGATTATGTATCTATATAATAAAAATAAATAATTAAAATTAAATAAAAAATTAAGAAGGGCTCTCATACAACAAAAGTGATTTTTTGCTCTATATTGATAACGGTAATAAGTAGACGCTTCAAATAATTATGGAATATATATTTATAAATTAACTTTAAATTATTCATATTTAAATAAAAATTACAGAAATATTTAAGGGAGCTTTTATACTAACAAATGTGATTATTTTGTAGTTTTTCATAGATAATGGTATGGAACCCTTCGTGCACGAGTGCGACTCGTACTTAATTTGCAAACACAATCGTTTTCTTACATCGTCAGTTAATTACAAATTCTTCGCCACTCTTCCCGTCTCCCAGTATGACACGCTCTACAAATTAAGATCGGTAATATGTAGAGAGCTCGAATATTGTCTAGTCAGCTGACAGTTATCTCTTAGTTGCTTGTTGCCCCACTATCAGTACTATCTCGAACATTCATGACACAAAAGACAACACAACTTTCATTACGACGATATTATTAAAGTTCTGTCGATGATAGAGATAACTTTCTCGTCCTTTTTTTTCTTCCATTATTAACTCAGTTAAGTAAGGAAAACATGGAGGTTCTCATATCACTTGTGCTCTTGTGTATTTTATAATTAATTTATATGGTTATAAACTTGTATCAAAATGTTTAGGATGAATCCCATAGAAAATTCGAACAATATTCTCTACAATTATTTTTTATTCATTTTTTGTCATATATGTTAGTAACTTTTGGCGATATAAAAAGTATAACTGCTAAACGTCACTCACAAATATACTATTATTGGATGAATAATGCATGCATTCGATATTGCTTATAATTTGTAATGCAATTTCTTTATTTCTCAACTAGCTAATGCCCACGACTTCATCCACGTAGATTTTACGATATTTGC
>JADGIL010007475.1:0-10908 GCA_020352625.1 Cactoblastis cactorum | reverse complement strand
AAAAAAAATTAATTACAAAAATAATAAAATCAAAGAAATGATATTTTGTTATCATTTTCTGTAGCTATCAAAACATTACCCTATCATCATATAATGCCAAAATGTTAGGCTAGTTCATAAACGTAAAGTTTTGATAACGTGCTTGTAAAGGACAATGTGTGTTATTCTGGCCGTGTATTGAGAGTAGTTTAACCAAAGGGCACATGAATATTTAAACATAATACTATACATTTAAAGTTACACAGGAAAAATGTTTTAAGTTCATGAGTTTGTAGATAAGATAATTTTTTAAATTACTTATCTAATTAATAGAATTAGAAACTAATTAGAATGTTATTTTTAACCCTTGACGGAAACGTTTGACGTGTGTGTGTGCGCCATTCTGTCTGTTAGCGTCATAGCTTCCAAACGGGTAAACCGATTTGTATAATCCTTTTTTATTAAAAAGGTGACTAAACACGAGAGTGTTCATAGATATTTTTTATGAAAATCTGTGCCACTTGAAGGTCATTATCTTTTTTCTGCTATGATATAGAGGTTTATTTAATGGACTCTTAATACACTTATACTGCACTGATCGAGTTGAAATTTGATATATATAGCAAATAATATATCACGATAATAATATGGCTATCTTGACCAGGATAGTCTGCAGAGTACTTAACTCTTCGACAACTAACAGCAGATAAATCGTGTTTAGGCTCATTAAAAAGGGATCGATGAATGGATAAACGAAGGCCGAGGTACAAAACACAAAAAGAGGGGTGTCTTTTGTTATACCTTGTCGGGGATTTTTAAAATATTTAATTACTTGTATCCTGAAGTACATATGTAACTTTTAACCTGCAATTGATTCGAAAATGGAAGCAGTACCAGTGAAACTGTGTGACTGATTCCAGCTTAAGGGTCACGCAAAAAATAAACCATTAATAGCACCTAATTCTTAAAACCATCTCGCAATGGAAATGCCACAAATAACAGATTCAGACATTATGTAATCCAATAGTATTCGATCTTCGCCTCATTGTTGTTATTTTTGACGACACTCAAAAATACCAGGAAAATAGAATTGTATGTAAAAATTGACTTGAGATATGTATTTCTTATACGTATACGTGCGAACGGTATCCCGTTTGCTTCGCGGCCACAAAGGCTCGGTGGCCCAGGTCGACTTTATTATTATTGTACCTTCACATCGCACGATCTTCAACATCCCGTGTTGCGAGACCAATGACACGCATGTCATCTCTGACGACCTTTTTGAGCCTGCCTCCCGTAATAAGTACACAATAAAAGTTAGTAGTTAGTATCATTACTTAATTTTTTGTTAGGAGAGCGTTTGACGTCAATCATGTCTGATGGGAAGCGTTGATGAAGCCTTTTTATTCAAGTACGAGCAAGTATTACGGCGTACACCAGTTAATAAGTTTGTAAGAACCGTTAAGGAGTAATTACGTAATAATAAATAACTACATACTTTATGTATTTCTACTTACATAGTATGAATTTGATTAAGTATGATGTTAACAGGTAAGTTCAAAGCCGGTTTAATACAACTTTTTTACTAATCTTTTTTTAACTACTAATTATTATGAATAGTTCCGTATAGATGGTTTTGTTTAAGGACATTTTTTTTTAGAAAAACTAAGATCACAATATGGAGTTTTTATCATAATATGGAGATCTGAATACATAATTAATTTTATATGGAGAAATATATTTTTAACAGCTCTGTTACCCTTTTTATTCAATGCTTTTTCAACATTTATCGTGACTTTAAGGTGTATCCTTAGATTAACCAAGAAAATGGTGGTAAAAGTTAAAAATTAACGAAGATTTATTTCGGACTTTTATCATTTCGAGTTGTTAATCTTAGGTTTTAATGGATTTAGTTTCTGTTGTCAACAGTAACGTATATTCAGATTTAATACGGCACCCGACCCTTTTATATATTTTGCACCTTATCTTTAATTATTAACAGTTTCATAAGAAATATAATAACCTTACATTTCTTATGAAACTGTTAAATATGATTTTAATCCTGTAACTTTGAGTTATTTTTTCATTTCATCTTATCCTCTTTCAAACGTTTTCCCGCTTGCATCCATACCAATAACGCTTCAGAGTCTGGGTTCCGCTGCATAATCCAGGAGATTTTGTGAAACCATTGAGTTTTATACAGAACGACTATTGTTAGACATCCACAACACAAAGGATAATTATAATTTTTTGCATTCATAAGCATAAAACGACTGTGACGTAACCATCGATTAATCGATAAATCGATAAAGTTATTATACTTGGTACAAACGAATGCCCTTGCCAGCGATCACCTTTTTATAGTGTCGTGCACCATATGACGTCTATCAGACTCTATCAACAAGTAATATGCGTTTAATCAGTCTCTGTGGAACCGCCATAAAACATGCTACATTACTCACTTAATGCTCGTTAAGTAACGAAGACCAAAAAGAAAAAAAATTAGAAATAAGCAGCGTCTTTATGCGAGTTTTACATTTTTGTTATTCTGTTCCCGAAAGTCCCATTGGAGTGGGGTACCCATACTACTAATTATTGCAAAAGTTGGTTACGCGTAATGAAACAAAAGCACGCGATATCGTGTCGTGTAAAACTACAATATGATAATAGAAATAATTATCGCATCCATAAATATTAATTTATATAAATATGTATTATCGATATTACATTTATAAATATAATAGTTTGTTCCAAAATGATAATAATATACAGGTACTTATGGCATCAAAAATATATAACAAAATACGAAACGGATTTAAAGAATACAATTTTAATTTATTGAAAAGCCACGTAAAAAAATGTTTTTTGCAAATAAAATTGTCTTTATCTAGTAAAGAAATTATAAAAGTGACGTGACGATAACTAATTAATTAGGTACTTATAAGTACCTAGTTAATTAGTAAGGTCGAATATAGATTTTTTTAAATAATTTGCTTTCGCTACGCCCCTAGGTGTCGTGCAAGCATTAGGTAATACTATCTTGTTAGAACGTGGGAAATTAGCGGTATTGTATGTTAATATCTTCAAAGAGTCACTAATGAGGTTTTCCAATTATTATTTGAATACAGAGTCATACAAGTATTGTCTACGGCGTGTCATGACGCGGGAAAATAACATTTATATACTTACTTTTTTTACGTTTTCTTTATAATTTTGTTATTTGTATAACTTTACTAATTAAGATTTTTAATTTATACAAACGTAGCCAAAATGTTTTCATACTAATCAATAGTATGAAAACATTTTGGCTTTGTCAATTATAGACAAAAATATTTTTTTTACTATATAAAGAAAGCTACTAGATAGATTATTTTTGAAATACTATACTTATAGTACATATGTATGTATGTACATTTATTACGTCGTAGTCAACTGGTTTTATTAGTCATTCAACTTATCGCCTAGCTATCTAGCTAAACGGCGCCGTTCAACTAGTGTAACTTCAAAAAATCTACAAAAAACAAACAAAAAATCGAATTATTTAGATTAGACCAATCGACCATATCCATAAGATTATCTGTCATAAGTCATAAGATTATCTGCTATATAACTCTTTCTATCACTAATTACTTGTATATGTATCAGTGTTGAGTTTAATGGTGGAATGGTGATTAAGATACAGACCTATTAGAAAAAAAAAAAATTAGAAAAATCCCCTATTTAAAACCCTTGATTGATTTTTACAATCTGCGCGGAAAGATTAGCTGACACATAATATTCTACGTTTTGCTTTCGTTTTCGAATATTACAAACATTATCACAAATTATTTTCGGCAAGTTCAATTCTACTTAAGCTCTTCCCAGTTCAAATTTCATTTCAAAATAGGCTATTTGCGAATACTTAGTTATTAATTGCTGTTAAATTCATAATGAGGGTATCTTTAGACGGTGAATCTTTACAAAGTTCAGTTGATAGCAGTAACAGTTCGGAGTGACGGATTAAGCTTTTGATTTATGAAGCACATATACTATCCTAAACTATTAATCGAGCAATATGTGTATATATATTTTCCATGCGTTCTGTGCTAACCATTTCGTTGAAATTTGATATATATGTAGGTGCTCAAGGAGGCAATAAATCTAGGAAATTTCGTTTTTTCCACATTTTCACAGAAAAGTATATTTCCACATAAGGTACGATAATTTCGGCACGACTTGCCTATCACGTCGGCGTTCTAAGTTAGATTTCCAACTGCGTCTATACAGTTTTATTTTTTGTGTTTGGAAAAACAAAATACTGTATTTTTTCGTTGTTTACCATCTTTAATAAAAAGAATTAAAAAATGCTTATTAGTTTGTTTCATACAGATTCTGTTGTTATTAAAATATAACAACAGAATTATTGTTGTTATATTTTAATAACAACAGAATCTGTTGTTATTAAAATATAACAACAATAATCTGAATAATATTTTGGCCCAGGCACTTAAATTTTAATAACTCAAATATGCGACTTCCGAAATATTAGACCACTTGAATATTTTTTTTATGACAGAGGGAGGCAAACGAGCAGGCGGGTCACGTGATTTTAAGTAATCACCGCCGCCCATAGACACCTGCAACACCCGGGGGTCACAGGAGCGTTGCCGGCTTTACATCTTTTTATGATCAGCAATGTTATTCGTGCTATTTGAATAATAACAGAGCTTTTTCAAAATAAAACGCACTTAGTCAAGTTAAAAAATATCAGCTAAGCTCTGAGCGTCACGTCGATTGACTCTTTTTACCCCGTCAGGGATAAATACGTTATACTCTGTCTGTCTTAGTAGATAGAAGTAAAAATAATCCAGAGTCTGTTGTTCTATCTTCCTCACCTAAGCTCATTAAGATGCCACAAATGTTCGGTGAACGAAAATGTCAAAATGTGACACAAAAAATGCATATTATGCCTGCTNNTGTAAGTCGAAATGTTTGTTAGACCTTCAACTACTTGTTAGTTTTTGAATTAAAAAGGTCGTGATGACAATAACTTGAGACAATGTTATCGATGTGATTTCAGGGTCAAGTTATTTACTATTTATTAATATTTCTAAATGTAATATTATTATTATTGAAATAAAAATCAAATAGATTTTTTTTCAAGACTCAAATTTCATAAATTATACATTAATTAATGTTTTGTATGGCATTGTGCTGTTGGTATGTTTTAATTATTATTTAGTCATATAGAACTAACTATAAAAGGTAGAGATTTTTAACAAGGTTTTAGTAATGAAAAAATCGAACGATACATAAAAAAAAGCGAATTGCATGTGCAGGCTGCTTGTCAACAGGAGGGCTTTATGTTTGGTTGCTAACTTCGTGGTATTCAAGTTAAAAAAAAGTATTAAAAACCGCTGAGTAAATTATAGTTGCCAACGTCAATTGCCAGTCTGAGTGATGAAAATTGATACCAAACCATTGACGTACGATTATTATTGTTAATCGAAGTAACGGAAGTTCCTTAGGCATTATTTTAAAACAGTATATTATTATATACTGTTAAAAATAGTATATTATTTTATATTGTTAAAACAGAATAAAATAATGTATACGTTCTGAAAAATTAATTCTGAGAATGAAAAAAATTAATTGTGATATTCATATTTGTGAGAAAATACCCACTCTTGAAGAAAATAGACTGTTGTCCCCACAGGTACCGCTTGCTTCGTTCGGTGAGCCAGGGACACATCGTCCAAAGCGATGTGTAGGCTGTGGTGACCACTTTTCATCTGGTTCAACGCATGCCTTTTTGCTTATTTAGTTGTACAAATAAATAATCCTTTTCACAATGTACGAGTCATATTAAAATTATAATGAAAGTTTTCAATTACGCTTCAACTACTGGAATTTTGATGAAATTATTTGGCAAAGTGTAAAAAGTGTGATGAGACTTTGTTAATTAAATAAGGAATTTTTATCACGAAATTCCTACAGGAGAAAATAATTAGGGCTCGCTTATATAAATTAAAGTGAAGATTCAATTTAAACGATCTTAATGTAAATTAAATGCACGTATATATAATAATATACAATAAATATAATACTTCCATGCTGGTCTGGAAGCGAAAGAAAAACGCAAAATGTGCCAGCTGTTACTCTCCCCGCGTAGAATTTAAAAGTCAATCAAGGGAAAGGACTTGAAGCAGGAATTCTCATAGGCGATGCCTATAGATATTATATTATATAGGATAGGCGAGCCACCTGTCACTATTTTTGAATTTCCATTCCACTAATTTGTTAACCGTGGCCTTCGAGCCTCGCGACTCTTGGTTCTGTCTACCCCAAAAAAAATTAAAAACGTGAACTGTATCTGTAATATTATATTTTAGAAATTTATTGACTTTAAATTGAGACGCAGAGGACATTACTATTACTTATTATTACTTTATACCACGTATAACCACACTGTGGAACGAACTGCCTGCAGCGGTATTTCCGGGCCAATACGACATCGGAACCTTTAAGAAAAGAGCGTATAAATCCTTTAAAGGCTGGCAACGCTTCTTTGACTCCCCGGGTGTTGCTGGTGTCTATGGGCATCATGTGACCCGCCTGCTCATTTCCCTCCCTCTTTCATAAAAAAAGCATTATATTTACACTATATGTATTAAAAAGTATGAAGAGCAAAGTATAGCTTACCTTTTGTATTTGCTTGCTCACTATCTTCGGGAACCCCCATGCCGCCAAAATAACAGACACAATCAAGGCGGCGAGCGACACTCCAAAACACAGTTTTGAATGTTTTCCCAACATATTAACACATACACAGTAAGAAATAACTAAAAACTCACTTTTGATTGGGATAACTAGGTATTTGTACAAAGACTGTTTACAAAATACAGATCGTAATTAGAAATTCACTTTAAATAAATCTTGCTACCTAAAATAATTATATGAAATTTTTTATAGTTGTTTTAAACTAGAATCCATCGACGATTTAGGAGATGTATCTTAATAAGCATGTAACTTAGTTAAGAGACGGCCATGTTAGCTCGAAACGCGAGAGTCTCTCGTAAGAAGACGCGAGAATGATTATCTTATTCCATACGTTTGCAGTTTTCCTTGTATTTTTTCCGATAGCGGCAAATACTTGATATAAATGCTAGTTTGTGTTGACACAGCAGGTCTGTATGTTTATAAAGGTGCTATTACATCTTCATTTCATGAAATAGCTTTGTCAGGGTATTGTGTTGAAGGTTACAGTTTTAATGATGTATGAAATTATACGGAAGTATTTTTTTACAGTGCTTATTTTAGCCTCTGTTTGATTGTTTTGTCAAAGTCCGTGTGTTTTGTTCCTCAATTGGGTATTATTTATATTATGTTATAAATTATTTTTATTCTTCAATTTCCATCACGGAGAGAAAACCTTGCCGGTCCGGGCGTAAAATAAAAATTTAGAGTATGCCAGTTAAAGTCAATTAAAGGAAAACCGGATAAAACAGAAGACTTTTATAAGAGTTGTGTCTAACCTGCTACTATCTCTGATTCTCAATTCCATAAATAAGTCCACGATTCAGCCAAGCGTGGATTTTGAGTCTCACAACTTTTGGTTGTGTCTACCCCGTAAGCAACAGATGTGATAAGGTATGGGGATCTATATGAAGAGTTGTAATACATATGTAAATGTTAAGCTTGTGTTTTTAAAAATATTTACAAGCTTTACATGTTAGTTGTTATTTTTATTTGTTTTCGACCCACTAAGGATTATATTTAGAAGGATTTTTTTCATCCAATAAATTAAGTAATACCAGATACATAATAAAATGACTAATTTGACTCTTGTTTTTATTTAGTTTATATTCTGAAAAACAAAGTAAATATATAAATCTATTTAAAAAAACCATTAAAGATTATATTTAGAAATTGTTTCTTTTGTTAATCTTTTGTAAGTCTTAAATAAAACTTTTATATAGTCACTTAATAAGTTTTGGACAGTGCCCTCAGGCTTAAGGATGATGTATTAAAGGGAATGTCATAATCTTTTAGGTCACTTTTTATATAAAAGTGTCCCTTAGAATTCTGCTCGAGAACTTTTTTTTGTTCTTTTGTTTATTAAAATATAAAAACAAAGATCCAAATAAATATATCGGTGATTAAACATATAAAAATTATATATTTGTTACTTTTCCACTTTTAGGGGGACCTACGCCAGTGAAGCGATTATTGTCTACAAAACTATGATTTAGACCATATTTAGGATTAAAAAAAGAATAATAATGATATTTTATTTCAAATTGGCTTATCGAGTTAATTTAGTATTATAATTATGACATTGGAAAATTAAATATAATATTAGATTATAATAATTAAATTATGATATGTGACAATGAATGTCCTGTATAATATCCATTTCTAAAAAGTATTTTCAGAAACATTTATTTATTTCAGTAGGATACTTCTAGAAATATTCAAACATAAATGACAAAACCTTACTTACCTTCTCATCATAATAAAAAATCTAAAATATTGTTTACTTATATTTTAAACGCAAAAAAGGAATAAGTGTCTGTGCGATATTAAAATTAATTGACAAAATATACATATTTAATATCGAGTCTTGTAAAAACAAAATTATTGATATTTTTAGATTTCGGTTATACAATATTGAACTAATGGCAACTATGCCCAGCGGTTTTTTTTTTAATAACACTGACAAACACAATGACAATCACGTGGTTAAGTAATTACCGCCGCCTATAAACACCTACAACACCCGGGGGGCCACAGGAGCGTTGCCGGCCTTTAAGTTATTTGTTCTTCTGAGAAGCATAGATTTTTATCTCTGTAAATATTTGGGTGAATTTAATTTAATTTTTATGGAAATAGGTTCCGTAGATCACAAGTGAATCATTAATTATGTTTACCCTGGAAAAATATCTAAAACAGTTGACTGGAGTCTTTCTGTAACCCGCATATGAAAAAATATTGCTGGAGGCATCTGGAAGACAATTTTCCAGTATAATATTTATATTTAAATATAATAAAAGCATACAAGATATCCCTTACGTATGATTTTTATTTTTATTTTATAATAAGATCCTTAGTGCGCCTGGGGAATCTTGTGATTATTTTAATTATCTGTAACTCATGTATCAAAAAATTTTGCAGGAGCCATCTAGAGGACAATTTCCCAGTGTATTATAATTATTTAAATTTTGTTTATAATGAAAACATTATATACCCTACACGTATAATATTTTTTTTTGTTTTAATTTATAAAAAAAGAAACTTGGTACGCCTGGGAATACTGGGATTATTTTAGGATATGCTAGGAATTCTGGCAACTATTTTATGCTGTATCGCGGGGCTTTTACGCTAAGCAAAGAGCTTAGTTACTACGTACGTCATACATATTAAATCTTTTCAAAGTAATATCACATTTATTGTCGTTCATATAAGTCTAAATTAGTTTGGCATTATTTTAAAATTATAATATTCATTTTTTGTTATTTAGTTGCCATTGGACCAACTAAACCTGTTTTGGTATTAAATACTCGTTCGTGAAATCTTCGTTCGAGATTTTCTTAAGTTGTTGATGTATATAGGTCATTCAATTGATGATAATTCAAATAATGTATTGTATTTGTATGTGTATATATCAAATGACTTACCAATTTATTAACAGATAAAATTTAGTTATCGTGATATACGACATAGGTCTCGGTATGTCATTGTTTATGTTTAAAAGTACTAAATAAAAAAAAGTAACATCTTTCTCCTTCGATTGATAGACAGAGTCTTGAGACTCAAAGCACGCGTTATCGTAATTAATAAACGTATGTTAATCTTAAGGTATTTATAATGTAGGTCATTTGTATTAATGTAAAGTTGCCTGATATAAATGAATAAACAATAAATTGTCTGGATTGTGGGCTAACGCAATTTTTTTAAAAGTCTGGTGGTCTGTAGCTTCATTAACATATAAGATAATTGCTATTTGTTGTCGTGAAAAGGTCTAATTAAGTAGTAGTATATTTTCTTCGTTCCCAGACCAGCAATGAAGTATGGAATTTGTAACTTTTTTGTGAGTCACCTTTTAAGACCAAGGTACATATAAGTAAATCAACTAAATAGTCACACAAACAGGTCTAGCAGGTAATTCTATTGACGTCATAAAGGTTAATTATTTTTATTAGTTTTGATGTTTATTTTTATTAGTTTTGATGTTTATTTTTATTAGTTATGGAACATAAAAATATTTATAAAAACGACTATTTAAAAGCTGCTGTTTGGCATGATTGAATAAAATAAATATAAGAAACAAATCACACGAACTGAATTTACTAATCATTCTAAGTATGTTAGAAATTTTGCATAGTAACTCAACAATACTTACTATAATAAATAAACATCCAAGCAAGACCAATCAAAAAAGATACATTTCAATCAAGATTTGATCGGGGCTCGAACCTGGGCCTCCTGATAGCGGACAGGTATGTTTACTTAATACAGCGGAGAGGTATGTAATATGTTAATTTTATCATCGGGATTCAAAAATGTCATGCTCACTAAAATGTTCAAATTGGTGACGGCGTTATGGGCCGGGTTGTTCCCTCTGATATGGTCGAGCTTTGCGAGGGCTGACCCATGCATCAAATCGTAAACGGGTGCTGCAAGTGTGTAACGAGTGCTGTGAACCGCTTTCAGTCATTTTGTTTTAATTATGGTCGCAATCATAACTAGTTTTTATTTTATTAAATTTTGATGTATACCTTAAAATAAATAACCAAAAGTGCTCGAGTTACTTTCGGTATTTCTTCTCAGAAGTGGTCGTTCCGAAAATGCTGGTAGTTTGTAGCTTGATTAAGATATAAATGTTTATTAAATATTTACGTGAAAAAAGACCTGTGAAGGTCTAATACTGAATAAATATTTTGATTTGAT